>CAKNYM010037124.1:0-30565 GCA_932195095.1 Andricus curvator | reverse complement strand
GTAAATATACGAGCTAGATGTTGGTGCGTAGAAGTAAACTTCTTCCACCAAAAGTTGTTGATTTTATCTGGCCCTGGCGCTGAAAAGTTCTTAGTTCTAGCGATAACTTTCTTCACTTCTTCAGCAGTAATTAGTGGACACTCTTCCTCTGGACCTTGTAACCTTTGCCTTTGGCAAAAGTTACGAAAGAGTGATATATCTGAAGCGTCTTCATTTAGCTGATAAGTATCTCCATATACTTGTTCCCAGAAGACTTGAATCTCTTCTCGACTAGGCGGATTTTTTAACGGCACGTGACGTTTTATTGAACAGACAGGAAGGATGAGTAGAAAAGGTGGAATTTTCCTGAATCCACTTTACTCGCCGTTCAAGGCGCTGTTTCGCTGTTGAAAGAGATCTTATTTTTTGCGTCCAGTGCTGCTTGATGGTCAACAGTTTACACTTGTTCAGCGTGTGATTTGCTTTCCTCAAGTTTCGAGCAAGTGCCCTAACTTTTGGAGTGAATTTTTTATTTAATGTTATGTAGCTAATCACGCACTGAATATTTGATGCATGCCGTCTCGCCGTTTCAATTTTGAATTGAAGCTGTGCAATACGCTCGCGAGTCTTACTCAGACGTACTGAAGTTTCGTTACTTCTACTGTCGCTAAGCAAGGACACCGCCTTCTCGTAAACAACACAGTTCAGATTCCAGAGATTAACATCTTCGGGGAGAAAATCGGGGAGAGCAGTATTAGCTTCAGCTAATTTGTCCATCCTGAGAAAGACTTTTTGGTGGATAGATCTCCTACTTCTCATGTTAGCATTATCGGCTATCTGCAAATGTGGTCGTAACCGCATAATTCATTGCATTGGGGAGTTAGCCCAAAGCAACGTGGCTGACTGCAAGAGCCGGAGCTCTCGGGCGATGGGGTCGCCACATCCCTACGCTATATTATTAATAATTTAATTATTAATAATATTATTAATAATACTATTATTATTATTATTATACCATTAAGCCATTTCCCTTTCGGGGTAGGCGTGACTTGCTCGATTGGAGAATAGTAGTGTGTATATGGGTGTATAGGTATAGAGTAGATAGGTATAAGTTGAATAGGTATATAGGTGTAAGGTATGTAGGTATATAAGTATAAGGTATATAGGTATATAGGTGTTAGGTATAAATATTTTAGATTGATCTAGAATTCTCGTATTATTTATTTAAATGACACGTTTATTCCGCAACACTGCTCCGACCCAGGTTGCTGATCAATCTCTCTAGCGAACACCCCAAGTGAAGAGCCTCACAAAATTGTTATGTATGGTTCCCCACTTGGGCCCATTAGTATCCAAGGTCATTGTTTCAGGCATCATTCATTCTATTGTCACTCTGTTTACAAACTATTTGTCGCCACACTTTTCTGTCCTGGCATACTACTCTAGCTTCCTTCACGTCCATGCATTTTTTCATGCAAGATCTTGTGTTTCTATGGCTTCTTATGTCTCTACGGATCAATGTCTCATTTACAGATTCTAACCATTCTTTCGGCGGTCTACCTCTGGGCATTCTACCATTTACTTTACCTTTATACACTTGTTTGGTCAGTCGTTCATCTTTCATTCTTTCAAGATGTCCGAACCATCTTAACTGATTTCTTCCCCATTTGTCAACTAGTGTCTCTTCTGTACCACATTCTTTGAGGATAGTCTCGTTTCGGACTTTGTCCATCAGTGTTTTCCCGCATATTATGCGCAGAGGTTTCATACCGATCGCGTTAATTTTACTCCTGTCCTTTTCTTGACAGGTCCATGTCTCGCTACCGTATAGTACAGTCGGTACGAATATAGAATTATGTATGGCCACGAGGACATAACGCATCCTTGTTTCACGCCTTGCATAATATCGAACCAGTCACTCAGTTTCTCATTTACCCTTACACTCGCTTTACTGCCTGTATATATTGTTTTTATTGCTTGTAGGAGCCCTCCATTTACTCCGTACTCTTTAAGGACTTCCCAAAGTTTAATTCTATTTACCTTGTCAAATTTTTTTTCTAGGTCAATAAATGCACAAAAAACTTTCTTTCCTACTCTCAAGCTTTTTTCTGTGATCTGTCTTAGGCTAAATATCTGATCTGTACATGATCTTCCCGGCATAAATCCACTTTGGACTTCCCATATCTTTTCTTCTGTAATTTCCATTACCCTACGAATAAGTATTTTTGAGTATATTTTACTTACGGTACTTAGAAGGCTGATACCTCTGTAATTACTGCAGTTGCTTTTATCTCCCTTTCTTTTGTATATTGGTACGATAATCGCTTTTCTCCAATCGTCTGGGACTTCCCCCGTCTCGATACATAAATTTATCAATTCGCACAACCTGTGAGGTATGTACTCGCCACCGTATTTAAGCATTTCAGCGCTGATACTGTCTACATCAGCAGCCTTACCGTTTTTCACGTCCTTTATTATGTTTCTGACCTCAGTGACACAGACTTTTTCAATTGGGTTTTCTAATGCATTATGTTCTATGTCGCAGTTTTGTTGTCCTATATCTTCACCTCCTAATAGTTCTTTAAATGAGTCTTTTTAAGCGTCTACTATCCCGTCTATATCATATAGCATTTCACCTTTGCTGTTTCTCATGCTCGCAAACTCTGTATTTTTACTTTCCTTCAACTGTTTATATAATAGTTTCATTATTTCTTCAAAGCTGTTTTGTATTTTCCTCTCTTCTTCTGTTCTGATTTTCCCTTTACTCTCTTTGACTAGTCGTTTAACTTTTCTCTTTTTGTGTCTGTAATCATTTTCAAGTCTATTTCTCTCCTCATCGCTAAGACCTGTAATGTGCAACGTTCTTTCGTGCGCTTCTTTCTTTTCTTTTTGGGCTGCCGCAATTTCATCATTCCACCATGCATCACCAGATTTTCTTCCTACAACCGCCGTACCACATACTTCGGTCGCAGTTTCAACGATGATATCCCGTAGCAAAGTCCACATGCCCTCTAAATCTTTATTGTTTAATAATCCCTTCCAAATTGTCTCATCTATACGTTCGTTTAACCTATTTTCAAAGTCTATTCGCACTTACTAAATTATACAATAAATCTTATTTTGAACCTTCATTTTATATATAATTTTAACAATTTTTTTTTTGCAACGTATTTGTTAAAATATGAATCTGAAAGTGTAAAGGAACAAATTGACACAAATTTTTGGTTCGTTACTGATATTGAACGTAAATTAGCTTTTAAGATAAGGCAAAAATAATATAGAGAAACCATGATTTCTGAGATTATTCTACATTTTAAAGAAAAATAAAATTTTCACTATTTTTCAAATCTCTTATGAAAAAATTAACAGTTCCACATTAGGGTGGTCATTACAAACATGTTGTAAATGAATTGTCTGAAAAGTAAAAAGACTGAAAATTATACTGACTCATCTCTGTGTTGTTTACAGAATTGGGGATTTGTTTATTTGAAAAATGAAATCTTGAACTTCTGTGATGTACACACAATTACTTTACACCTTATTTGCGAAGATTTTACAATTCGTAAACAAAATTCAAAGACAGATACGATTTAAAGGTCCCTTATTTGATATTTGACTTTTCTATTAACATTTTTGTATCAGTGTCTTGAAAATGAAGGTATTACATTTTTGTACGTGTAGAATTATTTTCTCTTATATTGAGAACATAAAAAGGATGAAAAATCAATAAAAATACAAAACTCCAATGAGGGACCTTTAAATCATATGTGACCGTCCGCGAAGAAAGGGACCTAATGCGGAAAAAATCGATTTTCATTTTCTTACGCCAATCGATAGTTTCTGAGTTACTCTTTCATTTCCAATCATCAGAAATGTTTTTAATTAATTACTTTTCTTGTTATTGAGCTACAAACACAGGCATGATGAGCGTACGCGGAGACCGAAGGAGAGGCCTACGAAAGCCAGCCCCACCACTTACCACTACAGCTGTACGCGACGTTTCCGTGAGCTCCACTGGCTCGTGCGTAAAAGTGTAGTGGGACGTGGAGGGGGTGCTTTTCGTAGACGCATCCCCACTACTCAAATGCTAGCTTGCGGGCTCTGCTACTATCGCCCGTCCTGTAAAATTCAGTGGACGGTCACATATACTGTTTTGAATTTTTTTCGTTTACAAATTTTGTTTACTGAAAAGGTACAACTCAGGCTAGTGTGCGTTTTCTGATTCGAAAAACATTTTTGCCGGAATTTTTTATTTCGGAAATTTTATAACATCTGGAGTTTCAATTTCAATTCCGGGAATTTTAAATTTCGGAAATTTTATAATTTCGGGAATTTATACTTTCGGGAATTTCCAAATTCGGTATTTCTATTTTCTATTCTATTTTCAACAGCCATACCACGGTGAAAAAACCAGTTCTCGTCAAATCACTGAAGTTAAGCAGCGTTGGGCGCGGTTAGTACTTGGATGGGTGACCATTCGAGAAAACTGAGTGCTGTTGGCACATCGTGGGTGTGGTGAGCCCACACTTGTAGTTATTTACTACAAGAAACTATCCACCTAGAAACACTACCCGAATCGGGTAGTGTCGCGCCTACCCTGAAAAGGAAATGGCTTAATTGTATACTTTCGGGAATTATATATATATATATATATATATATATATATATATATATGTATATATATATATAATTTAAAAAAAAAGAGTTTAACAACCACCGCAGGGTTCCACTGAGAGCAACTGCCATCTAAAAAAAAATGTCAATAGCCCCCCGTAGAACCGCGGTGAATCACACCTATGGCCACGTCTCACAACCGTGAGATGGGTGGTCACAGGGAACGACGAAATCACAACCACAGGCCGGCGAAACCCTCGTGTGTCTTAAGGACACGAAGCGACCCAAGGATGACCGCTTTCTGCATCCATCTCGCAAGTGCCTTGGCCATATTTTTGGCACGCGGGTATGGCTGTAAGGTTACGAACCAGTGATAGTTTCGCACCGCCGAGAGCACCTATCACAAGGACAATTGCTTGTCTTGGAGAACAATGTCAGGCCTCGAGTTCGCAACGGCACAGCAATATATATAGGGAAAGTGAGGTTAGGGGTCAAGAGGGTGGTTATCGCAGAGTTAGGGGATGTTAAGGGAGAGAAAGGGGTGTCTGCAGGGACTGTGAGGAATTGAAGAAAAAGAAAAAAAAAGGAAAATAAAAGGAAAATTTGGCGGCGAAAGACGCCAGCAATCTGCAGAGACATCTGTCGGTTGCGGAAGGTACTGCATGGAGAGATCCCAGTTACCGGTGGCAAAGCGGGAGGTGGGCAGCGAGAGTACTGGCAGTGCTGGTAGTGAAACTGACGGGGAGGGAATTTTCCACAAGCCACGACGGCCAACAGCGCGTGGCCCGGTGTCCAGTGGTGCGTCGGGGAGAGGGAGAAAGCGGAACGGTGGGAAAGAAGGAAGCGAGAAGGTAAGGGAGAGAGAGACTAGCGCAAGTGACGGGAAGGATCTCTTGAAGAGGAAGAGAGACAGCCAAGAGAGTCCGGAGAAAAGCGAGGTCGAGAGCCCGTTTAAAAAAAGTGGGATAACACGTAGGTCACCCCCCCCCCCCCCAAATGGAAGACAGTTGGAAAAGGAGGCTCTCTGGATGCTGTTAGGCGAGATCAGGGGGCTGAGGGAGGGCGTAAGGGGGACCAAGGAGCAGATGGAAGGCATGAGGGAGGACTTGAGAATCAGAGATGAGAAATGGGAAGAGGAGGTGAAAGAGCTGAGAGAGAGAGTAGATGGGTTAGAGAGGGAAAGAAAAGAAAAAGAAGTTAAAATAAAACAGATGGAAGAGGAGATTAGAATGTGGAAAGAAAGGACGGAAAAAGGCTTGAGAAGGTGGAGGGCAGGACGGAAATGGAAATAGGAGACTTGGGTAGCGGGGGCGAGATTAAAGGTATTTGGGAGAGGGTAGGGAATATGATAGAAGAGAAAGTGGGAGAGCGTAAGAATGAAAAGAAGGAAAGGGCGGATAGGGAAAGGATAAGGGCAATGGAGTTGAGAATGGAGAGAAAGGAGACGGCAGACAGGAGAAATAATATTGTGATAAGAGGGTTGAAGCTCAAGAGCGGGGAAGAAAGGGAGGGCGTGGAAGCGCTGCTACAGAGCATAGGGTGGGATAAAGGCAGGGTAGGGACTGAGCGGTGGCAAATGGTATGGCAACTGGGGACGAAGAGGGAGAATACACATATGTAGGTAAAGTGGGGGTATCGGTAATAGACTATGTAGTCATAAATATGTAAGGGTGGGAGGAGATGGAGAGATTCGCAGTAGAAGGGAGGGTAGAATCAGACCATCAGCCATTAGGGTTGTGGATAAGGGGTGCGAGCAGCGGAAGGCAAGGTGAGGAAGAAGTGTCGACGGGGGAGTGGGTTAGCTGGACGAGGGAGGCGATAGAGAAGTATAAGGAGCAGTTAGGGAAGGTACGCCTCGAAGGGGAGACGGTGGAAGAGATATGGGAGGATTTAAAAGAGAAAGTGAAAGGGTGCGTGCAAAAGAAGGTATTCAAAAAGAAGAAGAAAAAAATGGTGAAGCCGTGGTGGGATAGGGAATGTAAAAAGATGAAAAAGAAGATCAAGAGGAAGTATAAGAAGTGGAAAGAGGGTACTGCTAAAAGGGAGGAGTACGTAGAAATGAGGAAGGGGTTTAGATTGATGTGTAAGAAGGAAGAACAGGAAAAGGAGAATGAGCTGCAGGAGGAGTTAGGAAATGTTAAGACAGAGGGGGACGTCTGGAAGATAATAAATAGGTTTAGGAAGCGTAGAGTGGGGATAAGCGAGAAGATAGGGAGTGAGGAGTGGAGTGAGTTTTTTAAAGAATCATTTCAGGGCTCAGATTCAAGGAAGAGAGATGATGGGAGTAGGAGAACGGGGGAGGCAGAGGTGAAGAAGTTGAATGACGAGGAGATAGAGAAACAGATAAGGAAGTTAAGAAGGTCAAAATTAGCAGGGCTGGATGGGGTAGAGAACGAAGCATGGCTGTTTAGTACACAAGAGGTTAGGGAGAGGCTGAAGGAGGTAGTGAAGAAAGTATGGAGGGGGGAGGGATTCCCACGAGAATGGAGAGAAGGGTTAATAGTGCCTCTGTGTAAGAAAGGAGATAGGGATAGGCAGGAAAATTATCGAGGGATTACGCTAATGAATACGGCGTATTAATGTATACGCGATGGTGGTGGCGGAGAGGCTGCGGAAGGATGTCGAGGGGAAAGGAATATTGCCGGAGACGCAGGCGGGACTTAGGGCAGGTAGGAGTACTATCGACAATATCTACGTTCTGCAGCACGTGGTGGATAGAGAATTAGCGAAGAAGGGGTCGAGAGTGTACGCGTTTTTTGTGGATCTAAAAGGCGCGTTTCCGTCGGTGGATAGGAGGAGGTTGTGGGAGACGATGGAGGATAAGGGAGTGGAGAGAGGCCTGATCGAGAGGGTAAGGGAGATATATGAAGAGATCGAAGATAAGGTAAGAGGAGGGCAGGGGATTTCGGAGGGATTCTGGATGGATAGGGGGTTAAGACAAGGGTGTCCGCTTAGCCCAACGCTTTTTGCGATTTTGATTGCGGATATGGAAAGTAAGCTGAAGGCCAGAGTGGTAGGAGGAGTCAGGATAGAAGGGGTTAGAATTTGGTCACTAGCGTATGCAGATGACATAGTGTTGTTGGCAAAAAGCGAGGAGGCCTTGAAGGAAATGATACCTGGATAAGAACAGGTTAGAACTGAATGCGGAAAAGTCCAAGGTTATGGTGTTCAGAAAAGGAGGTGGAAGGGATAATCAAGGGGAGTGGAAGTGGAAGGGAAAGGCGGTGTAGGAGGTGAAAGAGTTTGTATACTTGGGCTTCTAGTGATGAGTGTGCTATTGTATGGAGTAGAGGTGTGGGGGTGGAAGGAAAGCGAAGAGGTAAATAGGACACAGGAGAGGTATGTAAAGTGGACACTGAAGCTGGCAAGGAACACGCCTAATTATATTGTCAGGAGGGAGACGGGGAGAACGAGTGTAGGGATTCTGGCGGGGAGTCGGGCGTGTAAATATGAGGAGAAATATTTGGAAGAGGGGGGAAGTCAGCTGGTTAGGAAGTGTTGGTGGGAGAAGGAGAACAGGAGAGGGGGTGGGAAGATGAAGGTTCAAAGAGAAAGGTATTTTAGAACGAATGGACTGTAGATGGATGAAGTGAGAAGGATGCATGAGGAAGGAAGGAAGGTATATGAGTTGATTAAGAAAAACGGCATGGGCTAGAGCGCAATATTTGTGTGATAAAGGAGAAAAAGCAAGTCAGGAGCTTATAGCGAGGGTGAGATGTCGGTGCATGGAGGGTTTTAATAGGTTCAAAATGGCGTCGTTTTTCTATACGTGAAAATCGTGTTCTATACGCTATCCAGTTAGTATATAGATCAGTGGCCTAGACGGACCCGCCTACACTTCCGACTGAATAACTTCTACAATTTCATTGAGATTTCATTAAGACTTTCAGAAAATATTTTTCAAATGATGTACTATCAGAAAATGTCAACACCCAAAAATCGAATTTTTCAAAATTTGCAAGTAGGGTTAACCCCTTAAGCCTTCCTAGTTATCTAATTCAATAAAGTAGATTAAAATTAGTTGTATCCCGTCGCCTTAGAGTGCCTAAAGAACAAACAATCAAGAAAAACAACCAGTATTAACGTGACTTAAAGTATTATAAATTTTAGTGATAATTGAAGAGTTCTAATTTTATATATAATATTAAAATAGCAATAAATAAGCTTTCATTAATGTAGGAATTGTTAATCTTGAATAAATTTGAATGTAATTTTATAATTATCAGTAGTACAATTTTTCATCCTTTATTATTTAACATTTACTTGCGAATCAATCTGGGAGCCTCGTTTCCCATAAGTATTGGCTAGTGGTTTTGCGTGCTTAGAGTGGAAAATTTTTGATTGTCCAGAATTTCACTAACCACTTTCGGATGAAGACCTGGCTCGGTGCTCCCTCAGGAGGGGAGAGTTGTGATGTTGCAATTTGCAACTCACAAGACATATCTCATGATAATATTTAAGTTAAAGATAATTCATAAAATTATGAGTTATAATGTCAGGTACACCACGGAGGCTATACGATACTCCATGATTCGTTTCGATTAAGTTTGTAATTTAATTTCTTATCGCTGATTCGTTCCGAAA
The DNA here is from genome assembly GCA_932195095.1 of Andricus curvator. Classification (NCBI taxonomy): domain Eukaryota; kingdom Metazoa; phylum Arthropoda; class Insecta; order Hymenoptera; family Cynipidae; genus Andricus; species Andricus curvator. The sequence continues at coordinate 21,388 of CAKNYM010037124.1, read as the reverse complement.
TTTTAATTTTTTCTGCATGTAAACCCATGCTCGGAATCAACATCATCATCGTGGGACATTGCAGGAGGTTGGGAATCATCGGGACGCCCAAAAGACTCAGCCAACTTGCCACTACAACCAAAACCTTGATTCTACCATTTGAAATCTTCTGCCAGTTCCACCATAAGGCGCTGCTGCCAACCTGACATTTGCAAATCTCAACTGGGAATCGCTAGTAGATATGGACTGGAAATCACATGGATTTTCTACAAAACCTGGATTGTTCCAGAAATCTTCAGGATTCCTCGGTCAGCACAACATCCACTTCATCTTCATTTGAGGCGATTCGAATGAGAAAACCATACCAGCTACACGCGTGGTAACTCTACAGCTCAGGCCCGTATCGTCAATACTCCGAATTCATAACCACGGTGCAAGATTTTTAATTGTTATAAATGAGCCCGTTAGTTAGTAAATGCGCGTAGGACGTTTTCGGAGAGTGAAAACAGTGGTTTAAATTTGTTAGGTTAAGGCTAGCAATAACGGAAATTAGAATATTAAAATTAAAAATGTCTGTATCGCTTCACTTAGTACGACATTGCTTTAGTTCTACTATTGTCCACGCGACGTTGCGGAAGTGGCAGAATTTCGACCAATTAGAGTGGAGCAAGACGGATGTGACGTAGGTTAGGAAAGGTTATTCGTTCTCGAGCGAGTCAGTTCACAGTCTCTTGTCTCTCGTCTCTTGCCATTATACCGTAGTGATCTCAGTGTCGTACGAAAGAAAATCCATCGCCGCTTCTCCGAGGGTCCAAGTCAGGTCATCCAGGATACCTTGATGTACCTTGGATGTACCTTGATAACCCTTAAATTTCGGTTTGTCTCATTCTAGTTGTCCAAGAAAGCCCTATAATTTATCTAGTTGGCTGAGAAAGCCCTTGATAAATCTTATCTGCTTCAAGTTGGCCAAGAAAGCCCTAAAATACAATTTTTTGCCCAGAAAGCTCCCATTAATATTTTTGAAGCTAGGTTTGCCACGTGGCCACGAGGTTTCCCAAGATTAATTTTTTTTTAATTAGAAAATGTGGGTTCTGATTTTGTGACTTTTACTTTTGACATGTTTTGATTTTGCGCAATTTATCTTTAACATGATTTTTGTGAATCTTTTGGTTGTTTGCCCCATACCCTGAATTTTGTGAATAGTTGCCCCCACCCCCTTTAGTGCCCCAGAAAATTAATTAGTTGTCTCCTGAAAATTAATTATTATATCACCCCTTTCAGTGAAATGTGTCCCTTAATCTGAGATATGTTCTCATTTACTGAAAATTCAGTTCTTAGCCCCACAATCCAATATCTCTAGATAGTTGCCCCCCCACTTTTTTTGACCGAAAATTAATTGATATTTCCTGCGTTCTCTATTCGGGAGAAATTTACCGTATTAAATTAAGACAGGCTCTGTTATTAAATTCCGCGAAACCGTGGAGTATCGAATCGGTAATACGTTGAATGGTTAAATCCACCCTCTTTGTGTGTAAAAGGATCCAATTGTAAACTTTCTCAACGGAATTCTGTTTCATTTTGCTGTAAAAATCGAAAAGTATGTTTGAAGATGTCAGACTAAAATTGTAGGAATAAGAAATCGTCAATTTTGTGATTTATGACCGATCTATGTTCCACAAATCGTATTAATCTATTGAAATAAATGTAAACTTGGTTAATTGCTATTATGATTCGCTGTATTATCGTTCACGAGTAAGAAACCCTTATCAATGTGAAACCATGCCTTCTGTCTCATTTTCCCACTTGGGATCTGAGCTAGGTTGAATTGAAGTGAGTTCTAATTCCGGTACATCGTAGTCTCAATAATACCGCTTGTTCTTTTGAGTTTAGAATTTGAAAGTGAGAATTCTAGTGTTGACGTAACTTTTCGCCGGGCAAGACAGTACGCGTCCCGCATTCAGTGTTTGATTGACTACATAACATCTGGTAGGACCTTCACTGCCAAGGTTCGACAGTTCGCGATCGAACTGCAGATCCGTCATCACACACTTAACAAGTCAAAGCTACTGACCATCAGGCAGCATATTATTGACAGAATGCGAGTACTATCAAACGCTAGGAGAAGTCTAGAGCGGAGGGAGAGGTGGGTCAGAGAAAATCAACAGTTTTAGTCTGACCCATCTCGACTCTTCCAAGAGCCTCCACTTACTGTCGTCCACCCGCCCACACCAGAGGAGGTCGAGGCGTTTTGGAGAGAAGTCTACGAAGTCAAGCATCCACTGCAAGAATACTCAAAGAATATAAATAGCTTCAAGGAGCTGTGCAGTGCCCTCATAAAACCTGAGGAGGAATGCTCATCTATCATTACCGAGGAGGTGAAAAACGTATTATGTATGACTATTATTTTCCCATGTGTTCAGAGCCCCAAAATTGATCAAAAAAGTTGTAAAGATTAATATTATTTAGTAAAACTTTATTTTTAAATATGAAAGTCATGGTCAGACACACTAAAAGATATGACTAAATCATATGATAAATCTTATTTTGAACATTGCTTTTATATATAATTTGAACATTTTTAATTTTAATATTCTAATTTCCGTTATTGCTAGCCTTAACCTAACAAATTTAAACCACTGTTTTTACTCTCCGAAAACGTCCTACGTGCATTTACTAACTAACGGGCTCATTTATAACAATTAAAAATCTTGCACCGTGGTTATAAATTCGGAGTATTGACGATACGGGCTTGAACTGTAGAGTTACCACGCGTGTCGCTGGTATGGTTTTCTTATTCGAATCGCCTCAAATGAAGATAAAGTGGATGTCGTGCTGACCGAGGAATCCTGAAGATTTCGGGAATAATCCAGGTTTTGTAGAAAATCCTGGTGATTTCCAGTCCATATCTACTAGCGATTCCCAGTTGAGATTTGCAAATGTTAGGTTGGCAGCAGCGCCTTATGGTGGAACTGGCAGCAGAATTCAAATGGTAGAAACAAGGTTTTGGTTAGAGTGGCAAGTTGGCTGAGTCTTTTCGGAGTCCCGATGATTCCCAACCTCCTGCGATATCCCGGGATGATGATGTTGGTTACAAGCAAGGGTTTACATGCAAAAAAAATTAAAATTTCGGAACGAATCAGCGATAAGAAATTAAATTACAAACTTAATCGAAACGAATCATGGAGTATCGTGTAGCCTCAGTAGTGTACCAGACATTATAACTCATAATTTTATGAATTATCTTTAACTTAAATATTATCATGAAATATGTCTTGCACTCTAAGCAAGCAAAATCTCTAGCCAATACTTATGGGAAATTAGGCTCCAAGATTGATTCGAAGGTAAATGTTAAATAATAAAGGATGAAAAATTCTACTACTGACAATTATTATTATTATTATAGATTAGCAGTTCGAACTCGAAAGTTCATTGCCTCATCTACCCGAGACCGCCACACATCTCTGTCTTGTGCATTCTCCATCCAGTTTAAGTAATCATGTCCTAGTTCTTTTAGATCATCCCCTACATTAATTATAAAATTTCATTCAAATTTATTCAAGATTAACAATTCCTACATTAATGAAAGCTTACTTATTGCTATTTTAATACTCTATATAAAATTAGAACTCTTCAATTATCACTAAAATTTATAATACTTTAAGTCACGTTAATACTGGTTGTTTTTCTTGATTGTTTGTTCTTTAGGCACTCTAAGGCGACGGGATACAACTAATTTTAATCTACTTTAATGAATAAGATAACTAGGAAGGCCTAAGGTTTAAGGCGGTACAGAATTTTTCTTTTTGTTTGTTTTGTATCAACTAATAATGTTCGTAATATAATGTTTTTTGAGTTTTGGCGGTAAAAATAAAAAAAAAGATTAAGGAGGAAAATTTCCTGAGGAAAATTTCGACGAGATTCGGGGGTGTCTCGTTGCATGTCCCTACTTTCTCGCTTTGCATCGCATTACCAAATTCTGCCTCCGCGGCTAATACCTAATACTTATCTACTATTTACAATATTTACATTTACTTATATTTACTTCCTCCTCTATTTACAATCTTTCCTTCTCCATTCCTCCTTCCTTCTCTTCTTCTCCATCTTACCCAAGACTCCCTTCACCTATGCTACTGCCCTTTTGTCCCTCCTTTCATGCATCAATACCTCCATGCTTATCCCCCTCCTTTCTACCTCTACGCACTCCTCCAACCAGTGCTCCACTCTTGCCTGCCCTTCCCACATAGTTCACGCATCCTCTTTTCCCTAGCGAGCCAGAACCTATTAAAACCCTCCATGCACCCACATCTCATCCTCGCTATAAGCTCCTGACTTCCTTTTTCTCCTTTATCACACAAATATTGCGCTCTAGCCCTTGGCATAATCCACACATAGTTCCCATTAAACCTTGTCTCTCTTATTCTCTCTTCCCCTGCTGTCTTCTCTCTCTCCATGCCGTTATTATTAACCAACTCATATACCTTCCTTCCTTTCTTCCTTCCTCATGCATCCTTCTCACTTCATCCATCTGCAGTCCATACGTTCTAAAATGACATTCTCTTTGAATCTCCATCTTCCCACCCCCTCTCCTGTTCTCCTTCTCCCACCAACACTTCCTAACCAGCTTACTTCCCCCCTCTTCCAAAAATTTCTCCTCATTTTTACACGCCCGACTCCCCGCCAGAATCCCTACACTTGTTTTCCCCGTCTCCCTCCTGACAATATAAATAGGCGTGATCCTTGCCAACCCCAGTGTCCCCTTTACATACCTCTCCTGTGTCCTATTTACCTCTTCGCTTTCCTTCTACCCCCACACCTCTACTCCATACAATAGCACACTCATCACTAGTGAGTCAAACAATTTCATTCTCCTTCCAAAATCATCTGCGAATAACTTCTTTCCCAACCCCCACACCTGCCTCATCACCACATTTGCCCTCCTCACTCTCTCTTTTATGCGACCATCCACTCCGCCATTACTCCGAAACAAGAAGCCCAAGTACACAAACTCTTTCACCTCCTGCACCGCCTTTCCCTTCCACTTCCACTCCCCTTCCTTATCCCTTCCACCTCCTTTTCTGAACACCATATCCTTGGACTTTTCCGCATTCAGTTCTAACCTGTTCTTATCCAGGTATCTTCTTAACCTCTTCATAATTTCCTTTAAGGCCTCCTCGCTTTTTGTCAACAACACTATGTCATCTGCATACGCTAGTGACCAAATTCTAACCCCTCTCATCCTGACTCCTCCTACTACTCCCGCCTCCAGCTTACTTTCCATATCCGCAATCAAAATCGCAAAAAGCGTTGGGCTAAGCGGACACCCTTGTCTTAACCCCCTATTCATCCAGAATCCCCTCGAAATCCCCTGCCCTCCTCTTACCTTATCTTCGGTCTCTTCATATATCTCCCTTACCCTCTAGATCAGGCCTCTCTTCGCTAATTCTCTATCCACCACGTGCTGCAGAACGTAGATATTGTCGATGGTACTCCTACCAGCGCTAAAGCCCGCCTGCGTCTCCGGCAATATTCCTTTCCCCTCGACATCCTTCCGCAGCCTCTCCGCCACCACCTTCGCGTATACATTATACTCCGTATTCATTAGCGTAATCCCTCTATAATTTTCCTGCCTATCCCTATCTCCTTTCTTACACAGAAGCTCTATTAACCCATCTCTCCACCCACGTGGGAATCCCTCCCCCCTCCATACTTTCTTCACTACCTCCTTCAGCCTCTCCCTAACCTCTTGTGTACTAAACAGCCTTGCTTCATTCTCTACCCCATCCAGCCATGCTGATTTTGATCTTCTTAACTTCCTTATCTGTTTCTCTATCTCCTCGTCATTCAACTTCTCCATCTCTGCCTCCCCCGTTCTTCTACTCCAATCATCTCTCTTCCTTGAATCTAAGCCCTGAAATGATTCTTTAAAGAACTCCCTCCACTCCTCACTCCCTATCTTCTCGCTTATCCCTACTCTACGCTTCCTAAACCTATTTATTATCTTCCAGACGTCCCCCTCTGTCTTAACATTTCGTAACTCGTCCTGCAGCTCATTCTCCTTTTCCTGTTCTTCCTTCTTACGCATCAATCTAAACCCCTTCCTCATTTCTACGTACTCCTCCCTTTTAGCAGTACCCTCTTTCCACTTCTTATACTTCCTCTTCACCTTCCTTTTCATCTGTTTACATTCCCTATCCCACCACGGCTTCATCATTTCTTTCTTCTTCTTTTTGAATACCTTCTTTTGCACGCACCCTTTTACTTTCTCTTTTAAATCCTCCCATATCTCTTCTACCGTCTCCCCTTCCCTAACTGCTCCTTATACTTCTCTATCGCCTCCCTCGTCCAGCTAACCCTCTCCCACGTCGACACTTCTTGCCCACCTTGCCTTCCGCCGCTCTCACCCCTTATCCATCCAGTCCCTTAGAATCTCCCCCTTCTTATTTATTAACTTATCCTTCGAATTCCTTTCGAAGCTCTCCCCTTCCCTGTAAAGGCCCCCTTCCCTCCCCATCCTCGCGTTAAAGTCCCCACCCACTACCACTATACCCTCCTCTCTTTCACCTAACAGGTCTTCCACCCTTTTTTTAATTCTTTCCATCCCATCCTTATTGTACACTGTCACAAACATACACGATACCCCTCCTATCTTTATTTCCCTCATTTGCACTCCCTCCCCCTCTTCCTCTCCGTGAGCTTCTTCCTCTAATCGATCTCTAACCCCCGTTATAATTTCTCCACTAGCCCTTCCTTTCTTCTTCACTCTGACCGCCTCCTGGAGTCTCCACCTATACCCCCTTAGCAGCTTTGGCTCTATTATATCCCATTCCTTTCTTTCCACCCACGTCTCTACCAGTCCCACCACATCAAATTCCAGGATATACCTCCAGAATTACTCATCCTTCCTCTTTACCCCTGCTACGTTCCAGTAAAGTACCTTCACAACTCCGCTACCCTGCATTACCCCCACCCCCCTACTTCCTACGAAACAAATTCCTCTGCACGTCCTTCAACACCTCTTTCTCCTCGTCCCACACCCACATTTTCTCGTCTATTTTTATTTTCCGATATCCTTCCTTCGCCGATCTCCCTTCACTCCTCTGCCTCCTAGCCCTGCCGTACAGCATTCTCTGTACATCCCTTTCCTTTCTCGTCAAATCGTGATCAATGAAATCTTCCTTATCCTTTATCCTATTTTTATTTCGCATTACCCCCAAAATTTCTTTCCAGCTCTCCAACTCCACAACCGCCACTTCTTTTCCCTTTCTCCCCTCCAACTTAACTTTTGCTACCCTGCCTTTATCCCACCCTATGCTCTGTAGCAGCGCTTCCACGCCCTCCCTTTCTTCCCCACTCTTCAGCTTTAACCCTCTTATCACAATATTATTTCTCCTGTCTGCCTTCTCCTTTCTCTCCATTCTCAACTCCATTGCCCTTATCCTTTCCCTATCCGCCCTTTCCTCCTTTTCATTCCTACGCTCTCCCACATTCTCTTCTATCACATTCCTTACCCTCTCCCAAATACCTTTAATCTCGTCCCCGCTACCCCCGTCTCCTATTTCCATTTCCGTCCTTTCCTCCACCTTCTCAAGCCTTTTTTCCGTCCTTTCTTTCCACATCCTTATCTCCTCTTCCATCTGTTTTATTTTAACTTCTTTTTCTTTTCTTTACCTCTCTAACCCATCTACTCTCTCTCTCAGCTCTTTCACCTCCTCTTCCCATTTCTCATCTGTGATTCGCAAGTCGTCCCTCATGCCTTCCATCTGCTCCTTGGTTCCCCTTACGTCCTCCCTCAGCCCCCTGATCTCGCCTAACAGCATCCAGAGACCCTCCTTTCCCAAGTGCCGCTCCATTTGGGGGGGGGGGTGACCTGCGTGTTATCCCACTTTTTTTAAACGGGCTCTCGACCTCGCTTTTCTCCGGACTCTCTTGGCTGTCTCCCTTCCTCTTCAAGAGATCCTTCCCGTCACTTGCGCTAGTCTCTCTCTCCCTTGCCGTCTCGCTTCCTTCTTTCCCACCGTTCCGCTTTTTCCGTCTCCCCGACGCACCGCTCGACACCGAGCCACGCGCTGTTGGCCGTCGTGACTTGTGGAAAATTCCCTCCCCGTCAGTTTCACTACCAGCACTGCCAGTACTCTCGTTGCCCACCTCCCACTCTGCCGCCGGTAACTGGGACCTCTCCATGCAGTACCTTCCGCAACCGACAGATGTCTCTGCAGAATGCTGGCGTCTTTCGCCGCCAAATTTTCCTTTTATTTCCCTTTTTTTCTTTTTCTTCAATTCCTCTCACTTTCCCTATCTAACTAAATCCCACCTCACAACCCACGCTGAAACTTACTTTTTATCTCCCCAATTCACGCCACACAACCCTACTCACCTCCTCGGCTTCCACCTTCACACTCCACTCACACCTTCCACCTGGATATCTAGGATTGATCGGGGCTTCTTTTTTACTGGACTCTCTGGTCGGTTTTCTTGGGACGTAGGTGATCTCCCGTAGGGGCTGTCCCCCATTTGTGATGCGGAACGAACACGTGACTTCTGAGAGATATTGGAAGTTGCTCGAGGCCGTACAAAATTACACCTCAAAATCGGTGCTTCATCTAGGACTTGAGATTCTTGGTCTTCGAATGCTGGGATGTCTCTCACTAGAACTTCAGGTATTGAATCTTCACATTCGACACCTTCAGTTTCCCGATCTTGATCCCATATGCTTCTGGGTGCTTCGTAACTGGGGCCCTTAATGGCCAACCAGTGAGACGAGGATTGAGAAGGACCAGCTCTTGGCTCGAAAGGTTCTGTGTGATCGGGCTTTTCCCCCTGGGCTCTCTTCGAAGGTTCTTTGGATTCCACAACAGGAGCCTCATCCTTTTCGAAGAGTATCAATTTCTTCTTCTGTCGGAACTTCCGCGGTTCTCGGCCTTGCTGCATGTTCCATCTCTGTGGTGACGGCCTCCTTCACTGCTGTAAATGTTCCTGGGTACCTGTTACGAGTCTTATCGAGGATGGCCTGTTAGGGCTTTAAACATCTCCACCCCGGTGTTTCGCGCATTTTTCTATTGTCTTCATCCGTGAACTCACTATCGTCCGGTTCCTCTAACATCCCCTTTTCGAGTATTATTTTCCTCATTTCCTCCATTTCGGCTTGTAACCCGTTGGCGAAGTCACTCAGATTTTTCAGAAGCTGCCTTTGGTTTTTAATAAGTAACTCTTGGTCTTTTAGCTTGGTGTTCAACTTCTCTATCTTATCTGTCCTCCGTTGAAGTTTGGTATATAAGTTTTTTATGACCTCGTCCCGAGGATCCATACTATGCAATTTCCTAGACGATGAATGGGCTGGGTGATCTGTGTGGTAGAGACTGTAAGGGTGACTGAGGGGCGACTACTGGGGCGACTACTGGGGCGACTACTGGGGCGACTATGAAGGTCGATGATCAGGTTAACGGTGATGGCGACTAGGGAAGCGATTAAGAAGACGACTACGGCATCTGTAAATCAGAATCAGGATCGAAGTCAGAAGTTATATAGGGCTTGAAGTCTTCTATATGGATTTTACTAATTTTATTATTCGATAAACTACTGATTTCATAAACGTTAGGGTTAAGATGATGGGATACGACTACGACATAATACGAGGTCACCACGATAAAATCTTAACTGCCGACGGCGGAGGTTGTAGTGACTAGACTGCTTTTGAAAGGCGCTATCAAGATTCTTGATAACCCAGTCTCTCATAATTTGTAACTTCGTCATGCGTTCTTTTCACAATTCGGGGGCTTGAGGGTCTATTATAGGTTCACCGTCTTCTCGTCCTCGCAAAGAATTAATGGGCTTAGGATCGCGACGAAGGTTTAAAAAGGCAGGGGTAGTTTTTAGGGTAGTGTGATAAGCGGTATTATAGGCAAAGCGAAACTCAGACAAATGTGCATCCCAGGAGCGATGGTTCTTGTTTATATATGATACTATCATTGTTTTCAATATTCGATTAACCCGCTCAACGGGGTTAGCTTATGGATGGTACAGAGGTATAGTAGAGTGTAAAAGATTGAATTCCTGAGCCATGGAGCGAAGAGTATTATTAATAAACTCGGTGCCATTGTCTACCGGTTGGATTTTTAAGATTATGTAGCCAACGCAGACTACTATGGTCTGTGATAAACGTGAAATGGTATCCCTCTAAATAGGCGCGAAACTTTTCAATGGTCCATATAACGGCAAGACATTTTTTTTCTGTAGTATTATTGCTGTTCTGCTACTGTTAGAGACCTACTACAATATGATATGACATATTCTATTCCCTCAATAGTTTGCGTTAATACTGCGCCCAATCAGGTATTGCTAGCTCGAAAGCTAGTTGTTGATCCTCGGTCCATGTCCATCGTTGACCCTTTCGAAGCAACTTAGTTAAGGCTGAAGGTAAGGTAGTATAATCTGGGATGAATCTACGGTACCACGAAGCCATTCCTAGAAAACGTCTGATTTCTTTTAGAATTCGGGGGACAGGGTACTCTAGAATGGGTGCTACTTTTTCTGGATCGACCTGTAAACCTCGTTCATTTACTAAGTAGTCCAAATATCGGACCTGTGACACGCAAAACTCACGTTTGTTAGGACTTATTTTCATACCAGAATCTCTAATTTTACCTGATACTTTAGCTAGCCACTCCAAGTGCTCCTCAAAAGTCTCCGTCACGATTATCCCTGGCGGACCGGCCGAACGGAACGGATACACTACAGCGTATCCTTATAGTATCCACATCGTATCCTCTCCGTCTCATGCAAGAAAAACTCATTAAAAAAGAAAGATGAACATTTCAATTGTTGAAATTCGGATTCTACGTGAAATTTTGCGTTAAAGGGTCACGGAGTATTCGCAATAGTTTTTCTTGCAACATTAAAAACTTTTAAAATATATAATACTTATCGATAACGTAGGCTGAAGGCGACTTCAAACGCATCGTCGTTCAGTAGCAGTTAATAGGCGTTATCCGTCGGTGACTTTAATAATTTTCACTGGATGCTAGTGCCATACAGTGGAAACCTCAGCCGACAACGCTGCGCCGCGTGTTACAAATGTCAAGTCCTGTCAGTTACGAATAGTAAGCTGGTTTTTCTCATCGCGACGTACGACGCAGATTGTACCGATTTTATTTCATCTATTTTCTTCACGTGAATATACTTTTATCAGACGAATCGTGTAATGAACAACTTCGATTAACCTCTAAAATAATTTTTCGAGTCTCTATAAGTGTACAATAGAAACTCCAAAGTTGTACCAAAGTCCGAACGCAGCGGACGAAATTTCTTACAGCGTCATCGAAAACGTCTTCTCGAAAAACTAAAATCTTGTGGTTTTCGCGGGTTTTCCCGGTTTCTAACAAAAACTGGGTATCAACTGAATACGGAATATTCAATTTCCGTCGATTTTTTTTTTTTAAACGGTCAATTTTAGACTTAAGTCAAGCTTCTTTCCGGGCAAAGTGATGTATGAAAAGTGCAAGCTTCGTGGCAGAAAGTTTTTTCGAAAGAAATCTTAAAACTCTGAAAAGTTTAAAAGGATCTGAAAAGCCGGTTCGTTCTTCACATTTCTAATAAAAGAGAAGTGTGGTTATCGATTAATCCTGAACAGATTCAGCACCGGTGAAGAGGAATCGAGGTGAGAATTCAATTGTTTTAAAATTCGGAAGCTTTTTAAAGGTGACAGTGTGAAGGATTTGTTGGAATTCTTATTTTTTAAATATGTAGTAATAAAATATATTTAAATTTAAATTTTATGTCATTTTAGCGTAGTAATCATTCTTGGTCTTCCCTTACGCAATGATATTATTTGGAATAATCATTGTTTTTTTTTAATTTCTTTTTTATGGGGCTCTCTGCGCAATAGTAAGATACCGTCATACTAAAGTGTTGATTTTTTCGGAACAGAATAATTTTTTTGGCTCAATTATTTGTTGCTCTTATTTCTATTCCCCATATCTCGGAAAAGAGGTTTTATTTTTGTAAAAAAAATGATAATTTTATTTCTAATTGCCACCGAAAGCCTATTTTCAAAACCTGTGAAATTTTATCTTCAAAATTCTTGGACGATTTACTCGGGATTGGCTAACATTTTTAGATCAAACCTTTTTTACCCGCATTCAGAAATGAAATATCTCGGGAGTTATGGTTAGTGATGGGCGCTGCTCGGTATTTCACAGTCATGACCAATCCTGACCGGTCATGGCGGTAAATGTTGGTAAAACGCGGTCAGACCCAAATATTTCCATCAGAAAAGGTTTTTTTATAGAGAAAAGTGATTTAGTTGTTAGGACATACCCTATACTAAACTTGTACAAAAAGTTTTTCGGTTCTAAATGTTCCAGTTATTCTCAAAGTAATAAAAATTCCAAAAAGCTGAGCATAGCAGACGAAACTTTTGACAGTTTCGCGCGAGTTTCGAGCAATATTTTTAAAATAATTTTTAGTAGTATGCTAAGTTATTTTGAATATTATTTCAATCAATATGACACTCAAATATTAAGTTAAGTACTTCGTATCGTGTAGGTTATATTCCCTAAATGAAAATATTGTTTTTTTGTCTTTAAATAAAATAACATTGATATCTAATTATTATGAATTTAGATTTATGAGTAATTTGTGTAAATAATTTATTTTTTGTTATTATTTATATGTGACGAAATTCAATAAGGCAATTATCATAATTAAAAATGGTAACAATGACAATACAAATAATAACAAATAATACATTATTTACAGAAATTACTCATAAGTCTAAATTCATAATAATTATTTATCAATTTTATGTTATTTAAAGACAAAAAAGCAGTATTTTCGTTCAGGGAATATAACCTATACGATACACAGTACTGAACCTAATGTATAAGTGTCATATCCATTGAAATGATATTCAAAATAACTTAGCACACTACTAAATATTATTTTAAAAATATGACTTGATAAATTCCACAGATTTTCAATGTAATTTGTCAATTTGTAAAGTGTCATTTTCAAATTCCCCTCGAAACTCGCGCGAAACTGTCAAAAGTGTCGTCTGCTATGCTCAGATTTTTCGCATTTTTATAACTTTGAGAATAACTGGAACATTTATAACCGAAAAACTTTTTGTACAAGTTTAGCATAGGGGATGTCCTAACAACTAAACCACTTTTTTCTATAAAAAAACTTTCCTGTTGGAGATGTTTGGGTCTAACCTCGTTTTACCAACTTTTACCGTCATGACCAGACATTACCGGTCAGGTCAGGTATTACCATAGTCAGGCCGAGCAGTGCCCATCACTAGTTATGGTGCATTTATACCTATGTCCGTCCGACCGGTGCAGCACGGTGCCAGTAGAAAAGTCATAAGAGTAAAAGAGATAGAGAGTCCTTTTTGCCCAATTTTCTATCTCCTTTTACTCTTATGCACTTTTCGCCCACACCAGTCGGACGGACAGAGGCATAGATGTACCATTAGTTTAAAAAAAATTTTAACTCATCTGGAGACATGGTCTGGATGAACTACACAAGTTCTTCAATTTCATCAATCAGTTACACCTAGTATCAAGTTCACCATGGAAATAGAACAAAACGGAAAATTGCCTTTCTTGGACGTACTAGTTTACAAAAGATCTGATAACACATTAGGACATGAAGTTTACAGAAAACCTACCCATACAAACAGGTACCTGCATGCCTCCTCCCACCACCACCCATCTCAAAAGCAATCAGTCATCAACTCCCTTATATAGGGTTACCATCCGTCCTGGTTTTTCGGGACATGTCCTCTTTTTTCGAGGTCTGTCCTGGTGTCCTGGTTTTTTCTTGAAAATAGGCAAAATGTCCTGGTTTTTTACGAAACCAAGATTTTTGACAGCAAATATTTTATATTTTTATTTTTCTATAATCGCAGTTGTATGTTTCAGCACAATACTGAACGCGACTTTATAGAAATGCGCGCGCATACTTAGTATGTGAATTTTGGCGGCATTAACGAACGTGATAGTCTGCATGTTACAATATCAGTAGCAAAGCTAAATATTAGCGATTGAGTACTTTGTACACCTGCAGAGTGCTTCGGTGTACATGTATTTATTCATAAATACAATAACTTATAAGTTCAATAATTAAAAATTATAATTATATTATTAGATAATTAAATGATTAAATAACAATAATAACAATAATAGCACATTATTTATACCATTTCCCATACTTTTGTCAAGGATATCTGGTACATTTTTCTCTTGATGACTTTTTTTTTATTTTTTTTATTTTAGGAATCGTTTGAAAATTTTTGACCGTCCTGGTTTTTCACCCGACCCAGATGGTAACCCTACCCTTATATACAGAGCTGTCTCCATAACAGATAAAGATAGCTTACAAAAGGAACTACAAAATGTTAAACAAATGCTAATACAAAACGATTACACAAAAAAAAAAATTAATAAAGCAATAAGAAAATACACTCAAAAAAACAAGTCAAAACAACCTACTAAAGAAAGAGAGAGAAAAACGACCACCATCCTACCCTACATTCAAGGTATCACAGAACAAATAGGAAGAATTCTGAACAAGCACAAGATCCAAACTATATTTAAGCCACCTGCGAAAATGGGACAACTTCTAAACAACCTTAAAGAAAAAAAGGAACCTTTCAGTGATCCAGGAGTATATAAAATCCCTTGTTCTTGTGGCAAAGTCTATATTGGAGAAACCGGCAGAGCGGTAAGTCAACGTGTAAAGGAACATGAGAGTCAAGTCAGGCTAAAACATTTCACGCAATCAGCAGTAGCTGAGCATCATATCGAAACAGGAAATAGCATTTTATTTGACAAAACAACCGTCATCGCAAAAACGTGCAATAAATTTCCAAGAAAACATAGAGAAGCAATCGAAATCTTAAAACACCCTAATAACATCAATAGGGACAATGGATATAATACTAATCCGATTTGGCTTTCCGTCCTCCCGGGTTTTTTAAAAAAGACTTGATTGGCCAATCAAGTTCGACCAGTCCCCACCATGGGGTGCTCTGGCCAATCACAGGCATCGCAGAGAATACATATATAAGAACAACATAACCTGAAACTTCAGTTTCAGGTCAGCCCTGAAGAAGTGAACTGCAATGTTCAGGAAACTTCGGCAACATTCATAGTTTCGCACACGATTGAAACCCGAAAAAACTTTAAAATTTTAATTTATCATAATGAATCATCGTGAAAGCATTAAATCTACTATTAATTTAACTCATACTTAAGTTTTTGATCGCAATTCACAGACAAGCCTACTCCAATTTGTGGTCAGTGTTGCTTTGAGAATGTCAACTTCCATATCTATAATTTCCTCGAAATTGGATTATATTTGATCTTCAAATGGATATTTGGATTTTACAGAATGTTTTTTCGCTCTCCTAAAAATGCAGGTCCATTAAGCTAGCACCTCCACAATTGAATTGTCAGATTCTTAATAGCTCAGAATTTTGGGCTTTTTTGGGCACCAATTAAAATTTTTGGGCTCCTTCACTTTTTTAAAAAAATCAGTTTTCTCATGGAGGTGCTAGCTTACATAAACCTAGCACCTCCACTTTCCAAAATCACCAAATAATAAAAATTCAATTCCACCAGAATAGAGTCTGTGATTTTTGGGCTGCAGGAAAATCCCTACTGAAAAAGCCCACATAGTAAACTACATTGGAACCTATGTGGGAACCCATATGGGATCCTTTTTTGAATTCCTGTCTCAAATTACGATCTAGATGGGAATATAGGATGGGAACCTATATTGGTTCTTATCATGGGTTTTTATGAAGGTTCTACATGGATGGGTTTGCAATTAATATTTAAGGAGTGCGCAGTAGTTTTCTATGAAAACTACGGCTGCGCAGTATTTTTTGAAGGGTTTTAAGATTGCCGACTATGTACCCAAAACTTCCAAAACATATTTCATTAAAAAAAGTTCTAATCCCATGTGGGATTTCATGTAGGAACAATTCATAGGTTTCCATAACGGTATTCATATAAGAACCCATGTGGAAACCCACAAAATGTATCCCATCCTATCTCACATCGTAATTTGAGACAGGAATTCAAAAAAGGATCCCATATGGGTTCCCACATAGGTACCACGTAGATGTGACTTTGTCAAAAAATAATATTTTGTGTATTATACAGTGTCGATAGAGTCTCTGATTGTTGGGCTCCTCAAAAGTACCCACTTCGATTTTTGGATTAAAATAAATTCTCAAAAAGATTATTTGCTGACAAAGTCATATCTGCGTGGCAGAAATGGGTTGATTTTTAACGTCAAGGGTTGAAGCACAAAAATTCTATTAACACTATAAAATTCTCAACAAGATTATTTTTTGACAAATTCATATCTGCGTGGTACAAAGGGGTTGGTTTTCAACGTTAAAGTTTGGAGTATAAAATCGGAGTAGGTATTTTCGAGGAGCCCAAAAATCAGAGATTCTATTGACACTGTAAAATTCTCAAAAAGATTATTTGTTGAGAAAGTCATATCTGCGTGGTACAAAGGGGTTCATTTTTAGAGTGAAGGGTTGGAGTAAAAAATCGGAGTGGGTATTTTCGGGGAGCCCGAAAATCACAGATTCTATTGACACTGTAAAATTCTCAAAAAGATTATTTTATGACAAATTCATATCTGCGTGGTACAAAGGAGTTCATTTTTGCGTTAAGAGTTAGAGTAAAAAATCGGAGTGGGTATTTTCGAGTAGCCAGAAAATCACAGATTCTATTAACACTGTAAAATTCTCAAAAAGATTATTTTTTGAGAAAGCCGAGATAAAATTTTTTTTAATTCAAAGAAGGGAGTTGATTTACGAACACAAGGTTCGTTCGAATTCTAATTGAAAAAGCGTTTAATTTCAAAAATATTTGTAATCTTTCAATTTTTAATGTTTCTAAGTTCCATTTTCGTGACTTGATATAATGTTTTAAATTTATAGCGTGGATATAATATTTTTTTAATCTTCAAACTGTATAGTTTATAATAGTAAACAATTCTTAATTTTATAGTCTAGCGGCATTTCGTTTTAAAATTGATCATCTAAAAAAAGTGTTAAAATCATCCAATTTACATGTGTAAATTATTGAGCGTTTGAATTAACAAATTTTTAAGTCTTAATTTTTAATGTTTAAAATTCAAGATAATTCTACTTTGAATGTTTCCATTTGAAGTTCAGTTTTGAATAAAAATTTCAAAGACCATCAAGAATTTTTGTGAACCGTGAAATGACCGTGAATTTTTTGCCTCGATTGAAACGGCCACCCTGTATTCTATTTTTGGTTTCAAATTTTTCTTTTTTTTTTTTGTAGAAAATTAATCTTTTGGTTTGAAAATATAAATATTTCGTTCAAAATTTATTTTATTCCTTTGAAAATTCTTTTTTTTTTACTGAAATTTTAAGTGTTTTATTTTTGGTTAAAAATTCATTTTTTTGGTTGAATATTCTTTTTTTGTTTTTGTTGAAAATATATTTTTCTGACTGAAAATTCAACTATTCTATTTTTTTTAAAATAGATCTTTTTTAGTTGAAAATTCATGTATTTTGTTGAAAATTTGTCTTTTTTGGTAGAAAACTCATCTTTTGGAATGAAAATTTAACTGTTTTGTTTAAAATTCGTTTATTTTAGTTGAAAACTAATTTTTCATACTGAAATTGTAACTATTTAATTTTTGCTTGGAAATTGATCTTTTTTAGTTGAAAATTCGTATTTTTTTGGTTTAATTCAACAGTTTCTGATCGGAAATTAAAATATTTTATGGTGGAAGTGGGTACTTTTATACTTTTCATTGAGAATTCATTTTTTTTATCAAAGATTCATCGATCTCATTTCTATTTTGTTGAAAAATTTATTTTTTTCGTGGTTGAAAATTGATTGTTTTAACTGAAAATTTAATTGTTCCATTTTTGGTTCAGAATTTATCCTTTGTAATTGAAAAGTCAACATTTGGTTGCAAATTATTCTATGTATGTATTTTATGTACGTCTTGCGTAATTTGTGGATGACCTCTTATAAAATTATGAATGATTGTTGTTACTAAAAGTGTTTAAAATTAATTTAGAAGCAAACATTTTTTGCATTAACGTTATTTATCTCCTATATGTGAGCTTGATTTTATATGCAAAAGAAGAATTTAGAACGGTCAGGGAAAATGAAAAATTGGTCAGGAAAAATCAGAGGAAGTAGGAAAATTTCGGAATTGGAATTTTGTAAAAACCCTGCTCAATTATTTGAACCGATAGCCGGTTCCCATTTTATTAATTTATATAGGATTTTTCAGGAAACGTAAATTAAAATTACTCTTTTATGTAAAATTCAATATTACAATAATTTTAATAATCAATTACTATAAGAGTAGGATAAAATAATCTGTAAATTGATTTCAATATTAAAATTAATATTTTGCAGTTGATATCAGAAGCACGTCGCTTTGGTCCTACACACAAAGATGCGATGGAAATGGCCGACTATTGGATTCTAGAGAAGCAACTAGTCCACAACCTTTTCAAAGTCCTCGTTCACAGATACGAAGATTACACACAATCAGGCACAAAATTGTATAAAGCACCTAGAGATTAACTTGGAGAGTATCGTGCCAGAGCTGTCTTAGAACTTAGAGGCGAGCTATTTTATGAAACATAACAAGTATCGCGGAAAAATTGGAATTCCTTAATTTTATTTCTTTGAAATATTGTCGCTTTTGAATGTAAGTTCCTTTAACCGGGTATCTACCCTACCTGGAAAGGTCAGGGAACTGTTCGAGGAAGTGCTTCATATTTTTTAAATTACAATATAAAATACGGCTGTGAAATACTATGGACGTATTCACTATGGGTGTATTTATTTGTGCTCTTTTTGTGACCATTTTGCTTTCTCATAAGTATCAAATAAATTAGCTTCCTCACAGACGGAGGATTTCCCTAACAAAAGGAAACAATAGATACTCTCAATAATTTTCAAGCTTATGTTTCTGTCTTTCCGAAAATTTTATTTTCAGAAAATCAGAGGGCCCATCAAAATATCAATTGATGTATTCTGTTACAACGAACAACTTTTTAACCTACGTAGTTTTATATTTCAAATTAAAACCTCATAGAAACAATGTAACTTTTCTTAAAAATTTCTAAGTTTCTATTGATTAATCAATAATGGTTTTCGATAATTCGTCAAGAAATCAATCCACGTGTCTCGCAGACGCGAATAATTACATCAAATTCAGTAGTGTTATATTTCCAATATAAAAAAATCCTCTTAAAAACAAGGAAACTAATTTTGTTGAAAAATTTAAAAACGAAATTGGTGGATTATGGTAGATCATGAAAAGTTCTTAATTTTGGCAATGGATTCGTCT
This sequence comes from Andricus curvator, assembly GCA_932195095.1. Lineage (NCBI taxonomy): Eukaryota > Metazoa > Arthropoda > Insecta > Hymenoptera > Cynipidae > Andricus > Andricus curvator. Next base: position 2,038 of record CAKNYM010037124.1, on the reverse strand, counting down.
CGAAGACCCTTGGCGGACCGGCAATTTCATCTTTTTGGTTTAAGATTCATTACTTTAGTAGAAAATTTGCTTGTTTTTTACATTTTCATCCTGATGAGAAGGTATTGGTTTTATATAAAATTTGACTTAGTCGGTTTTCATCAAATCTCCAGGTTTTGAGACCCCCTGAGTCAGAAAAAAATGTTTTTTACGAAGGTGTCTGCACGTATGTATGTCTGTCTCTATTCTGTAGGCACGATAACTTCCGATAACACGATCAGATTGGATTGAACTTTGGCACACTTTTTTAAGGCCAAAAAGGAAAGGACGAGTTCATTAACCCGCTATTTTGGATAAAAATTCAAAAAGTTGAAGCATTTTCAAAATTTTTTGGGCCTTTTTTCTCAAATTAAAAAATTATATGTACGTCTATTTGTAGTACTTGGAAAGTCGAACAATTTATCCTTATTATTCGACAAAAATTGTACACTTGAAAAAGTTAAAAAAAAATGAAATTTGTAGATAACCGTCACAAGACACGAAAAAAATGAAAATTCTGTTTTAAACGGAAAACAATACATTAAAAGTAAAACATTAAATTTCTGGAAAAACGGCACAAGATAAGAAAAAAATGAATGGACAAAAGTTGTTCATCAAAAAAAGATAGAGAAATTTTCCATGAATTATTTTTTGTTGTAGTTTTTGTTTTAATCCTGAAAAATTACATTACAAAAAAACAAATACAAATTTTGGAAAAATGACACAAAGTACAATAAAATGTGGAATAGAAAGATGGTTTGCCTAAATTAAGATTGAAACTTAGCTTTTGACCTTTTTTTTTTAATCACGAGAGGCGTAATGAGAATGTGTTCGTTGAAGCCGAATAAGCTTTAAGAAATGAGAATTCATATTCACTAAATTTTAGTTGTCGATTGTTTGACCTTTAATTTTAAAAGTCCTATGGATAAACGTGGGGGAAGAACAGTGACCGAACGTATAGCATGAGATAAATATATTATCGAGCGCGAAGCGCAAGATCCAAAAGGTGAAAATTAGATTTTTCAACTTAAAGTTGATCTATTTCTTTTTTGGTTGAAAAGTGATGTTATTTAGTTTAAAATTCAATTATGTCTTCGAAAATTAATTGTTTTAACCGGAAATTTAAAGATTAACTTTTTATTGTAAATTTATCTTTTTGAGTTCAAAATTCAACCAAGTATTTAGTTCAAAATTTATCCTTTATAGGTGAAAATTCAAGTATTCTAGTTAAATATTCATCAATTTAGTTCAAAATTCATGTTTTTGGTTGAACACAGAACTACTTAGTGGAAGGTTAAACTCTTATTAAAAGGTCATCTTTTTGGTTTCAAATTCATCCATTCCAGTTAAAGAGTCATAATTTTAGTTGATTTCTTTTTCTTTTAGCCAGAAAATTACTTTTTTTCAACTGCAAATTCAACTATTCCATATTTGGCTGACAACTGATCTTTTTCAGTTCAAAATTCAACTATTTGGTTGGTAATTGATCTTTTCTAGCGTGACAGCATTCAGAAATAAGGTTATAAAAGCCGGTAGCCTCTCCGCCGCTAGGTGCGCTATAGTTGCTCAAGTCAAAGTTGCGGGAAAATTTAAATTAGATAAATGAAAAATTACTTTTTTAATACAAATTACTAATAAAAGTTTATAGTTTACTCATAAAAAAATGTTAGCAGTTTGAAAAGACAAAATTTAATATTTTAAGTACTGATTAGTTTTTATAGCGTATATATTTCTGCACGGTATGTCGCGAGACAAGCGCGCTATAGTTGTCGCTGAAAACATCGACCTATTTCCGTCTTTATCTAACTATCTTCCTTTCACTTATTGTGAAAATGTGGAATGCTTACGAAAAGAGGCCTTTTCGTAAGCATTCCTCATTTCGTACGTTCTTTATTCGCATCGTTCGAAATGCGCCACATTACACACAGATCATACCCAGATAACCATTCGTGCGCGCACGTTTCGCGCAGGTCGATGCGCGCACGAAATGCTTGCAAGAATGCACCACATCTAAGAGCAT
>CAKNYM010037121.1:1071-17352 GCA_932195095.1 Andricus curvator | reverse complement strand
AAGCATCCCTGCGTGTCAAAAAAATGCTGAGACACTTGCGGGGAAAATGCAGAAGGCGGTCGTCCTTGGGTCGCTCCGTGTCCTCAGGGTGCACGAGACTTCTGCCGGACCATCGTATTGAGTTCGTCGCAGACTGTAACCACCTGTCTCACGGTCGTGAGACGTGGTTACAGCTGAAATTTTACCGCGATTTCGCTGGGAGCGGGTGCAATTTTTCAGATTAGCACCCGCTCCCGGCGAAATCCTGCGGTTGTCCTTATGACAAACTTTTAACTATATATATATATATATATATATATATATATTTATTAGAAAAAGTATTTGGTACTTTTTCACATTTTGTTCCATGAAAAGGCGGACTAATAATTTTTATTATTTTCTTCATATGATACAATTTGTAATATTCCAATTTTGATAAATAAAAAATATCTAGGATCTAATTAGATCATTATTATGGAATTATTTATTATCTACAGGATGAACGCACGCATGCGTCGCAGACAGGCTCTCATACGCAGTCATACGTGAAGTACGTCGTGATGGCGATATGAGACACATTACGCACGCACGTTATGACGCACGTTATTATGACGTTATTATGACGCACGTTATGACTCGCACAGCGTGCCTCGCACGCATGCCAATACTGTGCGTCGCATGATTGTTATCTGGGTACCCTATGAGTGCTTTCAGGCCGAACGCAGACGTTACGCTGCAGCGTAACGGTAAAGTAATCGTAAAGTCATGGTAAAGTAATATGGCATTACAACTAATAAAAGAAACAAAATAAATATGTAAACTGTTGCAATTATAATAATACTTTAAAATTTACGTTAAATGGTCATGTCGTAATTGCAACAAGTTTATTTTTCAGCGTTAAAAAATAAAAAAACGAAGTTGCTTTCAGTTACGTCAGCTAAAGGCGGGTTCAAGTACATCGCTAGTAGCATTTTACGCGCGAAGTTCAAAAATAATATTAAAAATTAGAAAACGCAAATGTGTAAAATAAATGTGAATAAATATAGTAAATAATTAAATTAATGTAAAAAAACATGGCGATGTGTCAAATTAACAGGTAGATTGTAAAAATTTTGTCGGAGTTATTGAATTTTAATTTTTTTAATTTGACAGCATGAAACTTTTTGAATTTTCTTGAAAAATCGAAAATTAAAATTTTCTGACCAATGGTTCTGGTTTTAACCACACCAAAAATAATTAAAAATTCCTTCTTACGGTCAAAGCATGCAAGACACGAAAAAAAAATGAATTTACAAAAATTTTTAAGGCAAAAAAATCTATAAATTTGTTATTATCGATTCTTTGATAGGAGGTGTATTTTTCGTTTTAATCGTAAAAAATAAGAAACTTGAATTTTCGGAAAAACGACAGAAGATCCAGAAGAATGGAAATAAGTTATCCAACCAAAAAAGATGTATGTTTTGTAAAAATCATTTTTTGATAGGATGTGTAGTTTCTGTTTTAATTGTAAAAGATAACAATAAAAATAAAAATTTGAATTATTGGAAGAACGGCACAAGCTACAAAAAAATTTGCATGTGTGGCCACAGTGTTTTGAGTGCACTGGTTCAGTAAGGCTCCACGGCGCGGCGCTACCATTCAGCCTTTAAAGTTATTCACGTTACCGACGGGCGACGGTTTGCTACTCGCTTTTATCACTTGAGACTATTCACTTCACATTTGAACTTTTAATTTCATCACTTAATTTATAATACTAAAATAACTTAAATTAATTAATTCTTAAAAATTAAAATGCAATTGATAAAATTATTGGAGATAAATATTGCAAGCCTCAGTATCAATGTACTTATCTGCTTCTTATTATACCACTGGCAGTAGATACGCTTGAAGCCGCCTTTAGCTGACGTCACTGACAGCAACTTCGTTTTTTTATTTTTTAACGCTGAAAAATAAACTTGTTGCAATTACGACATAACCATTTAACGTAAATTTTAACGTATTATTATAATTGCAACAGTTGACATATTTATTTTGTTTCTTTTATTAGTTGTAATGCCATATTACTTTACCATTACTTTACGATTACTTCACCGTTACGCTGCAGCGTAACGTCTGCGTTCGGCCGGTCTGCCAGGGAATAAACAGGACTTTATCAATGTCAGTGAGGAGTTCAAGCTTTACTCTAGTATATTTTAACATGGCATCCCAGGTCAAACCAGGAGTTGTATAATAATGTGCTGGATCAAGGCTATATGCTTTCAGACACTGATGACGGAAGTTTTCAAAGATATCTGCAAGTAGTAACACATCCGTTTTCATGTACAGATACACATAATCGCCAAGATTTTTGCAATTAAATTCAGACCATACCCGTTGCGTATGCTCATAATCTTCATCGGAAATTGTAAAGTCATTTAATGTGCTATAGAATTTTTCTTTAGGTGGTAGTTGCATGTCTTTGAGCTTTTCCCTAGAGTCAAAGTACTCATAAGGAAAAACTCCTTTCCGCGTTAGAAATTTGATGTTTACAAAATTTGAAGAAGCCATAAAGCGGAATGAATCAATAAAGCGGAATTTTATCTCACTCTCTCTAACATTTTTCGTGAAGCCAAAGATATTATAAACGTAGATGCGGTGCGGGCTTAGTTACCCGCGATAAATATAGACGGCGCGTCCGGCGAAAATTGTCAGTTCCCCTCTACCCTCCACTACTCCCCGAAGGCACCCATCGATATAGTTTGCCAACAGCCACTTGGAGCGCTGTAAGCAAATCTCATCGTACTCCTCGAAGCGCACTGATGGTAACTAGCTCGGACAAGAACCATTCAAATTGAAAACAAATTCCCAATTAAAACATTTTTACAATTTTATAAATCTTTCAAAATGTTTTGATATATTTTTGGGACGACTGAAAAATCCCGAATAATAAAATTCCCGACACTGTAAACTTCCCAAAATTATAAAATTGCCGAAATCTGAAAATCCGCAATTTGAAAATTTCCGAATAATACAATTCTGGACAGTTTACATATTACCGAATTTGAAAATTCCCGAATAATAAAATTTCAGTTAGAATATTGTCGAATAATAAAACATGCAAACTAGAAAATTCCCGATATTAAGCAATTAAGAAAATAGTCTTTTAATAAATATTATTTATTTATTAAAAATACAATAATCAAATATTTTGATCATAGACTATTTTAATGTTTAATTTTTATAAAATTATTGTTTGAATTTAAAATAACAATCAATGTATAAAAATGTCATGAAAAATAAAATTAAAAACACGTGCGCTTGGAACAAAACAAACTTTGCAGGCTTTAATTGAGCACTGATCCATCTCGAAGTTTATTTTAATTTTAATTTTTTTAAATTGATAATACATTTTTGAGAAAGTTTTTTGTGACTTTTAAAAAATACAATGTACATTTTCAAACAAAATTTTTCATCCAGAAATATTTTTTTTCAGTGATTCTTATTTTAAATTCAAACAATATTACATAAACATAATTATAAACATAATTAAAAAATGTATGTATTTCTGCATGAAAAATTGTGTTTGAAAATGTGCACAGTATTTAAGAAAAATACGAAAAACGTTCTCAAAAATTGAATTTTAAATTTAAAAAATAAATAAACAAAATTAATTCCGATATAAATCGGTGCTGAATTGAATGCTGCAAAGCTTGTTTGAAAAATGTTATTAGGTTTGAAGAAAATTTGGAGAGAGTATTTTTTTTTCTTTCAAAGCGCACGTGTCTTTTAGTTTATTTTTTTATACAATTTTTATACAATTATATTGTTCTTTTAAATTCAAACAATAATTTAAAAAAATTTAATATTAAGAAAATATATTGGATAAAAATATTTGATTATTGTATTTTTAATAAATAAATAATGTTGATTGAAAAACAATTTTTTCATGTTTAAATTTGTGAATTCCATAATTCGGGAATTTTTTGCTTTGGATATTTTCTGTCGGGAATTTTCCAGTTCGGTAATATTATAAACTGTTCGAAAATTTTATAATTTCGGGAATTTTATTATTAGAAAATTTACCAATTCGGCAATTTAATAGTGTCGGAGATTTCATTTTTCGGGATTTTTCAGTCATCCCTTTCGGAATTTTTTTAATCATCCCATATTTTTATACCTTCTTTTAAAATTATGTAATTTTTCAAAATAAAAAGTCAGAATTTAATTTCGAAATCATCAAAAGTATCAATTTTCTTTTAAATTATTTAAAAACTTTTCAAATTATTTTTGAAATTTTGTCAGAACTTTTAAGTATCTTTTAAAGTGATTCCCATTTTTCCTAAACTTTTTGTAAAAACCTGCGAAAGAAAATTGCCTCAAAAGCTTCCATATTTTTTTCCAATTTTGTCAATCTTTCGAAATGTTTGGAAATATTTTTTAACATTCTCTTAAAGTTATGTTCTTTTTCGAAATAAAAAATCTTTATATATATTCCATAAATCTTTTTAAAAAAATTTTGTTAAATTTTTCAAACTTTTTGAGAAGCTCCTAATTTTTTTTGTTGGAAACATTCAAAAACCTCCAACTTATTCGAATTTTTCCTAAATTAATCGTTGTTCAACTATTATTTACAAATAAAAATTTAACACTTTAATAATTGTAACATTCAAAGTTTAAATTTATTACTCTGAAATTGTGAAAATTCAGTTTCGAATTGTTTAATATTGAAAATTGTTTTTTTTTTTTTTTAATTTGAAAATTCCAAATTGAATGGATTAAAAGTGGAATATTTTATACTAAAACAATACTTGAATAAGATTTTGAAATTGAATAAAGGAATTTATTTATGAATCTATTAATTTGAAGTGATTTTTAAATTGAATATTGTTTATGAAGACTCAATCGGATGTTTACATTTGTGTAGCTACTGAGGCTTTCGAATCAGATCAAGAATCGTCTTGTAGCATCAATTACTGTTCAATTTTTAATACTCGAGCTACATTTCAGTTTCTAAAAGCATTGAGTTAATTTATATTTACAGCTGATCAATTTAAAAAGTTTTGTTATTTTCCGGTCAAAAAATAGATTCACTTTCATTTCCCGATTTTTCCCGATCGCGAGTCTAGCTCAATTTAGAACAACTTTCCGGGACAATCATTTTATTCCTGGAAAGATTTTCTACAATTCTCGTTGTCAATTTTTTATTTTTCATTTTTCTCAATTTAAAAATAGAAATTTACAAAAAATACAAAATTACAAAATAATACAAAAAATTTTAAATACCAAGACAAATCAGACAAATCAAATTTTGTATTCGAAATGATCATTTTTCGAGCTGGAAAAGGGAAGGGACAAGTTCTGTCACACCCTATCCCTGTTCCAGCTTCGTCATTTCTTTACAAAAATGGTCAGAATTACTCTATTTGAAAATTTATAGTGAAAAAGTCTTTTCTATTCATGCGTCAACTTTGAATTATGTCTATGAAAAAAGTTTTTATGTTTGAAACAGATGATTCAAATATTATAAACGAGCATATCTTCCCTACTCTTTAATAAAATGTATTAATATTGTGAGTCAATCGATTCGTCTCGAACCAAGGAATCTTTTATATTGTTGCATCAACTTTGAATTATGTTGAAGAAAAAAGTTTTACTATCAAAAACCGTATTTTAAAATATTATGCATCACCATAGCTTCCTTACTCTTCAATAAAATGTATTAATATTATAGGTCAATCGATCCAACTTGAATCAACGCATCTTTTTTGTCCTTGCATCAACTTTGAATTATGTTACTGAAAAAAGTTTTACAATAAAAACCCGATTTTCAAAATATATAACTTACCATAACTTCCCTACTCTTACATAAAATGTATTAATATTATAGGTCAATCGATTTGTCTCGAACCAAGGAATCTTTTATATCCATGCATCAACTTTGAATTATGCTACTGAAAAAAGTTTCACTATAAAAAACCGATTTTCAAAAAATCATTGAGTGCTAAAAGAAATGCAATGAATATTTTTAGAAATCCTTTGGTCAGTTTCAAGATATTAGTGAGAAAAATAAGCTCTCAAAATTTCATCAATTTATGTGCAACGGTTTTCTAGTTATCGTGTTCACAAAAAAGTGTGACATCCACACACAAACACACATCCGGACAATTGCTTAGAACATTGTATTAGACATTTTTACATTTAGGAAGGTTTAATTAAATGAATTAAAATTTTTTGGAAAATGTTACTATTACAAAGCATCCTCTATGAGGAAGCAAAAATAAATAAAACTTGAAAAAGCACCCTTTTAAAGAGCTTTTGAAACTAAACATTTGTTCAGTCTTTTCAAGTACTCCTAATTTTCAATAGTCCTACTTTCAAATTTATCTAAAGATATACGGTTTAAGTCGTTCTAAAATAATGATTCAAGTATTAAAAGACGTTCATTTCTAATTCTGCAACTTGAAACGATTTTAATTTGTAACTAAATAATTTGAAATGTTTCAATCTGGAATTATTGAACACTTTCAATTCAAAAATTCTTGCATATTTAAATAGCTTCAAATTTCAAATTATTCAATATAGTCTACTTTTTCATGTTTGACCTACAAGTATTCAGTTCTAAAGGTTATAAATTACAATTGTGAAAAATAAGTAAAATATTTTAATTAATTTATGGTTTAAACCAAAAACATTTGTATACTTCAATCTACATGCAGCTGAAAACATTGAATTTAAAATGCGTTTAATTCAAGATATATTTCGAAAAGAATACTGAAAGTAGGGGATTGACACTCAAAAGAAGCGACTAAAGTAAGAAAGTATTTTCACATATTTAAAGTTTAAATTTAAACTTTTGACTTTTTCGCGTTGTAGCAATTTCGAATCCCAGAATTTGTTATTATTAACCTAACTTATAACAAAAATTTAAAAAATTCAAACAATAAGCCTGCATCCTGAAAATGAGGACATTTTAATGTTAAAATTTAAATTATCAAATTGAAGACTTAAAAATTAAAACATTTTCAATTAGTATTTCGTAAATTGTATTAGAATCGTAAAAGAGTATAATTAGTTCGGAATCGAAAGACATACAGCAAAGATATATAATATATTTGCATACAGCTTAGTTATCCGCGCAAAAAGAAATGTTTCCAAAATTTCTTGTTTGCAGAGTTTTCAAATTTTCGGAAGTTTACATTTTTTACATACCTATAGGTATGACCTCTATAGAGATAAAAAAAGATACCCAATTTTTTCTCATTTTAATAACTTATTTTCTGAGATATAATTCCTGTATTCACCCCCGTTTACAAGTGACCGAAATGCACCAGGGAAAAAATCGCCAAGACCCGGGAATACAAATTAGATATTCAGCTAATTAAAAATTTTGATATTTAATGAGATTATCTTTATAACTTGTGATTTCAAAAATTTGAATATAATAATTTTTTTAAAATAAATACTGTAGGAAAAAATCAAAAAGATCCAGGTCTCGAAATTATAATTACAGCAAATTTTCTGTACTTCTAGGGACGACTGAAATATCCCGCAAATAAAATTCCCGACTCTGTAAAACTCCCGAATAATAAAATTTCAAAAATAATAAAATTCCCGAACAGTTTATAATATTACCGAATTTGAAAATTCCCAAATAATAAAATTCCCTACATACAATTGCCGAATTATAAAATATCCGAACCAGAATTTCCATAATTAAAAAATTCCAGAATTTGCATAGTTAAAAAATTGTTTCTTAATAAATATTATTTATTAAAAATGCGATAATAAAATATTTTAATCAAATAAATTTTTGCTTAATGTTTAAAGTTTCTAAAAATTGTTTGAATTTAAAATAAAAATAACCCTACAAAAATTGTATAAAAAAATTAATGTAAAAAGACGCGTGTGCTTCAAACGGAAAAAAATTTCTCCCTAAATTTTCTTCGAACCAAACATGATCCAAACCAACTTTGCAGGATTAGAATCAGCACTAATTTATTTCGAAGTTTCTTTTTAATTTTTTTAAAATCAATAATTCGAGTTTTGAGAACATTTTTTCTAATTTAAAAAAAAAATACTATGTACATTTTCAACCAAAATTTTTTATCCAGAAATATATATTTTCAATTATTGTTATTTTAAATTCAAACAATATTTTTTGTAAACTTCAAGCATTAAAAAGATTTTTCTTTGGTATAAATATTTGATTATTTTAATTAGAAGAATCATTTATCAAAGAAAATTTTTTTCAGCACTGGTTCATGATTTATCTCGAAATTTCTTTTTAGTTTTTTTTTTAAATAAAAAATTCAATTTTCGAAAAAAGGTTTTTTATAATTTTTTAAAAAGACTATGTACAAAAAACCTATCTTAAGCTTCAGACCGGCAAAAATTCTATATATTCTTAAATGCAATCAATTTTCGGTTCAGTCTAGTAATAAAAATTAAACTCCAAAGTACAAAAAATTATAATTTAGAAAATCATATCTATCATTCATAGAAGAAGAATGAACGTATCAGAAATTATAATAATATTCAACAATCAAATATAAACATAATTATCTTAATTCAGTTTATTTATTACCATCATATCAGTGCTTCTGTCATTATTAATTTTTCATTAATTTTTCCAAATACGTATTTTGGGTGTGCCTAGACATTGTGCGTATTGTGCATTGTGTGTATTATTATATTCGGAACTGGGGTGTTTTGTTTATGAAGCGATACATGTCAAACTTTTCTAACCTTAAAAAATCTTTCAACTGCTTTACCGTCATATTTTACGAAGAATGAGAAAACCAGCTCTCGACTTCGTAGTGCGGTGAGGGCAGCACCTCGATATGGCAGAAAATGTGATGTCCTATATATATAGTTCCCCCACTCTGACACCCCGTACCGCATCTGCGTTTATAATATCTTTGGTGAAGCTAATATACCTCTCTTTATTTAGAGGGAGTAGATCAATTCGACCTTCAAAATCAGTGGCTACTCTGCGAATAATTAAATGAGCATCATACCCACTCAAATTATGGAAGACAACAGGTATGGTTCGAGAATCTTTGTAATTTAGATTACAATCTTGATGAGCAGGCCCCCGGTATTTGCCGGTTAAATGTGAATGGTCACGCACTTTCTTTTGGCCGGGTGCTATACTCTGCTCACAAATGTGGCAGGAAGTAGCTTCCCTAAAGGCAGCCTTCTGCTCAGTAGTCAAGTTCTCCATAGGTATGGGGCACATGAATACTGTTTCAGCATCCTCTGCCAATTTTTGCAATTCGTTTGCAAACCATTTGGCAGGATCAGCTCCATCTTCCGGGCATGCCTTATAGTCGGAAAGTGCGTCATCATAACTACATTTTATGTAATAGCCTATGCTTAGTATCTGATGCTTTTGAAAGATCTCAGTGTTACTTATGTTCTCGTGAGATTCTTCAACGGGAAGCAACAAACACTCGCAATCGGCATACATGACAAACGGTACGTTTTCCTTATTTATATAGTTTGTGAACTCCATGATATTTTCCTCAGATTTCGGTAATTTGATTCTACAATGATTCATCTTTTTACAGTTATCATTGTGTTCACACAGCTTTTCTTCGCTTGAAAAATAATGAAGACATCGATTGCAAATATACTTTTTACACTTTTTTTTAGGTAGTTGTTTACCAACTAGTGCAGACAGATCTTTAATCCATACATAGTGGAAATTTGAAGTATCGATGCCTTCATCATATATTTCAAACACATTATCATCAATGCTCTCATCAATGTAATCTTCTTGTACGTATAAAAGATTGACATGCAATTCCCTCTTTTGTGACGTAATATATAGGGGAACGACAGTGTAATCAACATTTTTTCGTACAAGACCGTATACATTGATGGAGATATCATTTTGTCGCTCAAATTTTGGGATATTCCTTAAAGCTACAGGAATGTCTATACCAATAAAATCTAACCTATCTTCATGCATATTATAATTAGAAACACGATCAACATGGTGCAAAGCAGGATATAATGCTGATAGAACAGTCCAATAAAAACATTGATTATCAGTCTTATTTTCTGCATTTATACGTGCTTGCTTCATCTTAATTGGATGAGGTAGGGGAATAAATGAACTAGCCCGCAAAGGATTATATTGATTTACATTGATTGCCAGAAGTATGAATGAATGCAATGTCCAATCTGAATCAGTTTCCTGGAATTCTTCAACTTTTTGCAGGATTGGTTGTTTCATATATTCATTGAACCAATCGTCTAACAATGTCGTCGGGAATATGTCATTTGTTTCGGCCAGAAATGTTTTCACATGTACAGACAGATCGTCCTTCGTTACATGTCTATATTTAGCTACTAGCACACAGTAAACTTTAACAGGCCCATACTTATTTAACACACATCGCATTCGTTCTTGGAATAATACAGAGGCATCGTTTAAAAAATTACTTATATCTATATGTACAAGGTTTGTTATTAAATTAGTTTGTAGTCGACAATGGAATGCTTTCTCGGAATCAGCCCAGTGAAGTCGGCTGGTGATATCGTCTTCTTCGGCAGCTGCTGCATCTATAGAACCACCGCTTCTCAAATGTTGTTGGAAAATGGCGCTTAGACTGATGATTCGATTAATGATGTGAAGGCATCTCTGATTCTCAGATGTCCAGAAAAGATCGTTCAGTATAGATTTTAAGGTATCTATATTGGCATTGCATTGTCTTACCATGCGGTGAATGTATTCATTCTTGGAGTAGCCATCAGGTAAATCAGGGAGTATAGCTACTGCTTCTTCGGTCCTGGCGAGGAGTAACTCACATTCATCCAGGGAGATGGTTCGAATCTGCTTTTCGGTCTTGCGCTGTCCAGGCATTTTTGAAGCTGGTCGCTGCTGCTGCTTCTGCTGCTTTCCAGACACTTTGGAAGCTGGTCTCTGTTGCTGCTGCTTATTACCATCAGCCAGGTCGTCTGGTGGCTGAATTAAGGAATCGCTCCGTAGACGCGCTTTTATAGCCAGAAATCCACACTCTGCGCATGCGCGGCATTTAAGTATGGGATTCCCGTCGCATTGTCACCCCACCCCACCTTCACTCTGACCAAGAAGCTGTGAATCAAACTGCGCATGCGTAATCTTTCATCAGTGGGAACCCCCTCACAGTACTAGTAATACTTTATCTGTGGACCCCCTCACAGCACTACACCCCAACCTTCATCTAGAATATTCTGGTTACATTGAAACTGCGGATGCGCATTAATATTATTAGGCGTTTCACCCGCCCACCACCACTCTAACCATGAAGCTGTGGATCAAATTGCGCATGCGTAATATTTTATCTGTGAGGGCCTCCCCACCCCTACTCCATCTAGAAGTTGAGTTCTAGAATATTCTGTTGAGAATAAAACTGCACATGCGCGTATATATTATTAGGGGATTCACCCACTCCTTCACTCTAAGCAAGAAGCTGTGAATCAAACTGAGCATGCGCGTATGTATTATTAGATGATTCACTGCACTATACCCCACCTCCATTTCCATATAGATTATTCTGATAAGAATCAAACTGCGCATGCGCACCTCCAACTATAAACTAAGGTTAGCTTAAACGATCTAACTTAAAATTAATAGGAGAGGGAAATCTTGAGTAAATAGACATTTAATAATCAATTTAAAAATATTTATTTAACAAAAATCCTAACTTAGTTTTTACAATTCGGTATAAAAATCCACTCCAACTCTGGAAACAGAAAAACCTGAAACAGGAAAAAAAACCTGAAACAGAAAAAAACCTGAAACAGAAAAAAAAACCTGAAACAGAAAAAAACCTGAAACAGAAAAAAAACCTGAAACAGAAAAAACCTGAAACAGATAAAACCTGAAACAGAAAAAAAAACTGAAACAGAAAAAAACCTGAAACAGAAAAAAAACCTGAAACAGAAAAAAAACTGAAACAGAAGAAAAAACCTGAAACAGAAAAAAAACCTGAAACAGATGAAAACCTGAAACAGAAAAAAAAACTGAAACAAAATAACTGAAATAGAAGAACACAATTGTCCAGTGTATATAGTTTATATAATGAAATTCATATACAAACATATTTTTTATCTTCTGATTTTTATATAAAATGAAAATCTTGCTGTTTTTTATTCTAAAATGATAGATTTATTTTTTTATTAAATATGACGATTATGTATGCAGTAGGGCGGGTGGCGATGACAACGTCGAGGATGACGGTGACTACGTTGTTGACCTCTCACTTCAGCTGGTGGTGGTGTTGATGATCGTGGTGATGTTGTTGCTGGTGGTGTTGGTGGTGGTGAGTCTGAAACCTGCTGCAGCGAATATGAGGACGATGGTTGTGGCGGTGGCCCCTGTATCGATTCTGGCGTTGGTGTTGAAGGCCACTCAAACTCTGAGAAGTGTATTGGTGATGATGCGTTTAAATATATCACTAGCTCCTCTGATGAAGATGATCATGATGAAGGAGATGATGAAATTAGTAGCTTCCATCGAGCCATCTGTAATCAATATATTTAAGTAGTTTCCTATAACAACAAGTAGTAACTATTTATGGATAAAATGTCAGAACTCACCTCATTTGAATCATAACCCACGATTTCTCTCATGATATCTTCTACTTCCTGGTCAAAGAGAAGGTAGGGTGGAGAAGCAGGAGGACTATCCTTTGACTAAGCCATCTTCTCTCGAACCACTGCTGCTACTGCTACAGCTGCTGCTGCTGCTACTGCTGCTGGCTACCTGAAACAAATGATGCCAGTCGACTGTGCTAGCATGCTTTACATCCTCAGATCCCCACTCACTCATCACTATCCCACTCCCGACTGTACTTGGTCGCGGGGAAATCCCAGCGCAGACCGAGCACACGCGAAACATGTGAAGCACCAGCGCGCGCGCGCGCGCGAGCAGGACGCACTGGGGTGACACACAGTATGTCGGTAAGGTACGGGCAGACTGAGAATCAATTCGCCGGCCGATAAATGCATTACCGACTGTTAATATCAGTGCTGGCGGAAAGTACTGCGTACGTCATCAGTTATTCACACCCGATTGATAAGGTAGGCTCCTGATATAGCGAATGCCGCTCCATCTGTGGCTGAAGATGTGCATTATCGATGGGCCCTGCTTTACCGACCTATGGTAAAATGATAATATGAAATGTTACTGACTTACCTGCTTCACCGACTAATGGTAACATAACTCCCTACTTTGCCGACCGATGGTGAAAGGATAATATAAAAATTACCGACCTCCCGATTTTACCGACTGATGGTAAAATAATTCCCTACCTTACCGACCGATGGTAAAATTATAATATAAAAGGTTGCCGCCCTCCCTGTTTTACCGACTGATGGTAACATAGTTCCCTACATTACCGACCGATGGTAAAATGATACTATAAAAATTATTGACTTACTTGTTTTACCGACCTTATAATGTTAACTTATCAGGCATCTCCATTACCAACCTGACTGTTTTACCGACTTAGCATGGAACAGAACCTTATAATGTTAACTTAACAGGAATCTTCATTACCAACCTCACTGTTTTACCTACTTAGCATATAAAAGAACCTAAAAATTACCGACCTCTCTGTTTTACCGACCGATGGCACAATGATATCACAGACGGAATCTGCATTACCAACCTCACTGTTTTACCGACTGCCGGTAACTTTGCCTGGAACAGAACCCTCCCTTTGTCGGTGGCGCCATCTGTTGGTGCCGGTAACTTGCGACGGTGGCGCCATCTCTCGGAATTTGATCTCGTAGCCCCCTAGCCCTACTACTGAGGCTTGCGTTACACTTTCAAGCCATGGTTTCATTTGAATCAAGCGCGACTCCCCATATCGAGGTCTAAGATGTTTACACATCAAAAATTGCTGTAAGAAAATGAAAATGTAATACATGTTTCTTTATCCATTTTAAAGAAACATTTATATTATTTTTACTTAATACACCGTAATGTGAAATATCATTTGGAAAACTAAATGTTTACTTAATTACAAAATTAGCATTACAATTAATTCATGTGTCAAACATTTAATATTGTCACTAATTTTTTTTCTGTACAAATAAAATTAAGATTAGAATTGCAAAAGTATTATCATTTTATAATAATTTGTTATTTTGTAAATCATGTCAGAATCCCTGCTTCTACTTTAACGATGTTTTGAGAAAACAGAGAGAAGCTGCGAGGAGCCAAGGATAATAGATTTAAAATCATTACCCTTAGAGCCGCAGAGCAGATATTTTACCTATAGAAAAAGAGTGGAGGAAGGTAGAACGAAGAGGGCAGTACCTACTCACCGCACGAAAGTAGTTGCAATATATATTGTCCCCCACTCCGCCACCACTTGCCGCATCTAGGTGTATAATATTTTTGCTAAAGGTTACAAAGAAAAATTAATTTTTGATAATATATCATTGCATTAAAATAAACATTGAAAGGCATTTATGGTTTATTCGCTTTATTTCAATATTTGTTTTCGAAGTAAAATGTGATTACATATATTGCCGACCGTGCGATTGTGAAATATTCTATTATTTATGTTGTTTATGTATTGTGTTCAAAATTAATCGAATGTTTATTCTCCCCTATAACAGCAAATAAGGGCATTATGCATAAATATGGCACAATGCCATATTTGTTTTACTTCAAACTTCTTTGGAGCACTTAAACATTAATTTCAATTTTTGCCTCCAACATGTCACACATGCGTGTTTTCATATCTGTCATATGTACGAATGTTTTGTTCTGAGGTTAGCGTAATTGTATAGACCCCACCGCGTCCCTCTATTATCTTCGCCATAGTTTCATGCCATTTTCGCATACGATTTCGTGTTTCGAGTGGGTCTGACCACCCTTGTGAAGTTGGCACCACAATTTTCACCAACTTGGAAATATTCAATTCTTTCTTTTTGTAATCGTTTGTCGGTGTTGGTTGGTCAACTTTCGACGTTTGTCGGTTAAAATTGCAAAAGTTATTACTATTTAAAGTTTCGGGTGCAAACTTCACACTAGCACCAAAGATATGTTTGCTAGCACTCTAATTTTTAATATTTTCCAAAAATTCTTCACGGAATCGTTTGTCGGCCGAATTTCGGTGTTTGTTGGTCAATTTTCAATGTTTTTTGGTGAAAATTGAAAAAGATATTGAATTTTGAAAACTAGCTTGCACCCGGTGTATAATTATCACCGCGCAAATCTTTCCACGAAGCGACCTCCTCGGCGGGTCAGCGTACTTGTCACTGGCGCGAAAATTTAAACAGCAAAGAATGACGGAAATACGATAAAGAGTTTTTTGTTTTGTATTATCAGGTTCTTCATGTATACTTTCGTATAATTAAGTGTATACTTAAGTGAATTAATTTAACGTAGTGTTATGGTTACTGAAAATTGGGTACAATTCAGATTAACTAATTTCCTTCCTTTTTTAAAAGATTATATTTTACGTAACGACACTTTTTGTGACTTTAAAACGTTGCACCCACTGTTGGACAAACTTTTTCGACTTTTGTAATGAATTTTGCACAACCAGCTTGCTTCATTTTTGAACAGCTCTTTCAGTGACCTTTAATTTAAAAAAAAAGAGAAATTAAATATCTTTTATGGTTTACGAATAATCGCGATTCCTTTTTTGTTGGACAGACTGTAAAATTGCACTTTAAAATTCGTCTATCTGTGAGGTGAATAAGTTTAGAGGGTAGACCTATATCAGAACTAGAGTATTGTTAATGGTCTCTAGGATAATACCTACTATCCCACAGTGGGCCAGGAGGCCACTTATTTTGGCCAAAATTCAAGATTTTGTCATATTTGCATAAAACTTGGTGTATAAGGGGTTTTGAGGTCGCTGAAACTGAATTTGATGTCAAAATCTCAATATTTCAAAATAGCGGATCCAATATGGCGGACTAAAATGCGAAAATGTGATGTTCTTGCACCAAACTTCGTGTAAATGGGATTTCGAGGTCTTTGATACGAACTTTGATGTCCACATTTTGAAATTCAAAATGGCGGATCCAATATGGCGGACTAAAATGCGAAACTTGGAGGTATTTGCACCAAACATGGTGTTAATGGGATTTCAGGGTCTCTGATACGAAATTTGATGTCGGCATTTTCAAAATCAAAATGGCGGATCTAGTAAGGCGGACTAAAATGCGAAAATGTGATGTTCTTGCACCAAACTTGGTGTAAATGGGATTTCATGGTCTTTGATACGAAATTTGATGTCGACATTTTGAAATTCAAAATGGTGGATCCAATATGGCCGACTCAAATGCGAAACTTTGAGGTATTTGCAC
>CAKNYM010037119.1:0-13653 GCA_932195095.1 Andricus curvator | reverse complement strand
TAGCTACAAGTTCGTGACTTCTTCACGGATAAATTTTTTCCGTGTAAGCAAACTCTACTATTTTCACATTTATTCACAGAAATACATTCTACTTTCACTCAAACGACTTTAAATTGATTTAATGGTGATGTTTCAACATAGAATTTTGTCTTTCCAACATACTTAATAATGTTATAAGCAAAGTTATATAAACAAATGCAGTCTTCGGCCACTCCTTCACAAAAATATATTCTATTTTCACTAAAATAACCTTAAATTGACTTGACAGTGTTGTATTGAGAAAAAAATCGATCTTTGCAACACATCTGTTATGTTTAGAACACACTGTATTAACGTATATACTATTCGCATCTGAATATCTGCTTATACAATTTCTTTGAAACATTAATACAATTAATTAAAACGGTTCAAAAGAGCACAGGACGCGTTAGGCAGGGCTCAAGTAGGTCCTATTTGGAATTTGCCTCAATGGACAGCCATTCATGTACAAGCACCAGATAACATTTTCATTTATGTGGGCTGGCTAAAGCCTTTTGCAAGGCAGAATGCACTCATCTGGATTAATTGAGAAAATTGGAAAAAAGGCGCGACCTTGATATTAACCGAGGATGACAGGCAGCGCCTAAAATCCTGATATCGCTATTGAATAGGAAATGAAAGAATACATCCCAGCAAAAAAGAAACAATTGACACGGATTGGGGCGAATTAACATTTTTTTAATGCGCGTGAATCCCGTTTTCTGATTCGTTTAAACGAATTGATACGCATTTAGATGAATTGAGACACCGCGAATTGAATATGTGTGAATTCATATAAATGCGTGGTCAAGGTCAATTAGAAAAAAAAAAAATTAATAAAAAGTGCATGCGTCGAGACTTGAAACAGCGATCCCTCGTGTATCAGTCCAAAGTATCACCAGGAAGCTACGGGACAATATGCTAAACATTTACAGTGAATTCTCTATGTCCCGCACGTTAGTTTTCCTGTTACGGTTTAAACTGTATAAATCAACAACTTGCTGAAATTTGACTTAACGAATTGGGGCGAATTCGAGTCTGAATTTGACTATCACGAATTCATACGCATTGACCATTGAGTGTTTTTGTCCTTACAATTCAATTCGTTTCAATACTTATTTTTTTGCTGGGATGCCTGGAAATGAATCTGTTACGTCCTAGGATGGTAATTAGGAGAACAACACAATGGTCAGTAGTAAATGCTGATTTATCTACAGAACGTAAGGTTCTGGGCTAAGGGAACAGGTTTCAGAGTCAAATGAATGTGTGAGGGATCCGAAATAGAGATTAGTAATAGACGTTTATTGAAAGATCAGTATAGCAGTAGGGAATGACTCACAAGAATTTAGGGGAGAAACGGCTCTGGGGAACGTGCAATAATTCTCATAAGGAAGATGGAAGGGTCATGACGATTTGGTGAAAGAGAGTACGTTGAAATCTTTTGGGTCGACAATTCAACTATTTACTTCAAAATTCATTTTGTTATTGCAGATTTATAATTATAGTTGAAAATTTATTTCTTTGCTTAAAAATTAAACTATTTTGTTGAAAATTCTTTTTCTTCTGTTGAAATATAATTTTTTGACTGAAAATTTAACTACTTCATTTTTGGATGAAAGTTTAGCTTCTTTAGTTTTTTGGTTGAATATTTAACTATTTCATTTTTAGTTCAAACTTTATATTTATTAGTTAAAAATTCAATATAAAAAGTATGAACAATTATGACAACACAACTTAGAAACCATCTTTCAGTAGACAATAATGTTATATTTGTAGTGTGGATCAAACACGTGGGTGCAGTTCCGAAGAGGTGAATTCTGCAATTTCCTTCAATCTCCTTATACTGATATAATTTGTATTCTGATGTATTTTGATGAATAAACCCATAGGAATCATGGCTTTTTGCATTTTATTCCACACCCGACCGGAAAATCCACCTTTTGCCCCTGATAAGCGGGGCGAAAGTAGCATATTTTTCCCGAAAACTAGTTTTGCGGGGCAAAAGTAAAATAAGCGGGGCGAAAGTAAAATTAGCGGGGCGAAAGTAAAATTAGCGGGACAAAAGTAAAATTAGTGGGGCGAAAGTAAAATTTAGCGGGGCGAAAGTAAAATTTAGCGGGGCAAAAGTAATTTTTTTCAACAAATTCAAAAATTGCAAAATTTTCAAAAAATTTCCAAAATTTTTTTTAATTTCCAAAAAATGTCCTAAAAAATTTTAAAAAAAATGTTACAGAATGCGAAGTTGTTGTTGCATATTTTTCTTGCGCGCTTGAACGAAATTAAAAATTAAATTAAATTTATAATTCGGGGTGATTTTTTAGTTTGAATCCCCTCGCCTCTCACATCGAAAATTGAGTCAAATAATTTGCTTATTACACTGTATGTGCACTTCTCGTTCTTCTTTGCCTAACAGTTTTTTTCGGGAAAACATCACATACTATTGATGATAAATATTTTCTCAACATGAGAGTTAATTCAGTAGAGGAAACGAAAGAGTGATATTTTTGTGTTCCAGGCACTGTGTTTGCTCATGCGAATCTCATCTTAAGTTCAATACCATGACAAGGGCTTTTTCCGTGCGCTGTTGCGTGGAAATGCCACTCGGCTGAAATACCAAAATCCATTTCAATCTCTTTCAAATCTTTATAATAAATTACCACAGTAAAAATGGTAGCTTGATCATTGCGGTAAAAGATTGAAAATTCGAGCCCCTGTATGCTGACAACCCGTCGTACTCGACACGTTCTCTCAGGGGAATTAAAAGAGTTTTACTAGGACAATAATGTCGCGGAGTTTAAAGAAAATCGGAGACAACAAGTTTTGAGGCGGGTACACTTGACGAATTTTGCCCCATACATACCTTCGAATGCTTCGATATAATCCCCGAAGCCTACATTTTTCAACACTTCTGATACTTCCATTTTTTACAGAATTTTCTAACAACTAACCCTTAAAACTAACATCCTTCCACACCTTATATCTAACGCCGCTCGCTCTTATCGCATTGCCTTCCTCGCTTCGCCTCGCCTCGCTCGCATGTCCCTACTTTCTTGCTTGCCTCGCATTACCAAACTCTGCCTCCGCGACTAATACCTAATACTTATCTACTATTTACAATATTTACAATTACTTATATTTACTTCCTCCTCTATTTACAATCTTTCCTTCTCCATTCCTCATCCTCCTTCCTTCTCTTCTTCTCCATCTTTCCCAATACTCCCTTCACCCATGCTACTGCTCTTTTGTCCCCCCTTTCATGCATCAATACCTCCATGCTTATCCCACTCCTTTCCACCTCCACGCACTCCTCCAACCAGTGCTCCACTCTTGCCTCCTCCTTCCCGCATAGTTCACACATCCTCTTTTCCCTAGCGAGCCAGAACCTATTGAAACCCTCCATGCACCCACATCTCATCCTCGCTATAAGCTCCTGACTTCCTTTCTCTCCTTTCTCACACAAATATTGCGCTCTCGCCCTTGGCATAATCCACACATAGTTCCCATTAAACCTTGTCTCTCTTATTCTCTCTTCCCCTGCTGTCTTCTCTCTCTCCATGCTGTTTTTCTTAATCAACTCATATACCTTCCTTCCTTCCTCATGCATCCTTCTCAATTCATCCATATGCAGTCCATTCGTTCTAAAATACCTTTCTCTTTCAACCTCCATCTTCCCACCCCCTCTCCTGTTCTCCTTCTCCCACCAACACTCCCTAAACAGCTTACTTCCCCCCTCTTCCAAAAATTTCTCCTCATATTTACACGCTCGACTCCCCGCTAGAATCCCTACACTCGTTCTCCCCGTCTCCCTCCTGACAATATAATTAGGCGTGTTCCTTGCCAACCCCAGTGTCCACTTTACATATCTCTCCTGTGTCCTATTTACCTTTTCGCTTTCCTTCCACCCCCACACTTCTACTCCATACAATAGCACACTCATCACTAGTGAGTCAAACAATTTCATTCTCCTTCCAAAATCATCTGCGAATAACTTCTTTCCCAACCCCCACACCTGCCTCATCACCACATTTGCCCTCCTCACTCTCTCTTTTATGTGACCATCCACTCCGCCATTCCTCCGAAACAAGAAGCCCAGGTACACAAACTCTTTCACCGCCTGCACCGCCTTTCCCTTCCACTTCCACTGCCCTTCCTTATCCCTTCCACCTTCTAACCTGTTCTTATCCAGGTATCTTCTCAACCTCTTCATCATTTCCTTTAAGGCCTCCTCGCTTTTTGCCAACAACACTATGTCATCTTCTAACCCCTCCTATCCTGACTCCTCCTACCACTCCGGCCACCAGCTTACTTTCCATATCCGCAATTAAAATCGCAAAAAGCGTCGGGCTAAGCGGACACCCTTGTCTTAACCCCCTATCCATCCAGAATCCCTCCGAAATCCCCTGTCCTCCTCTTACCTTATCTTTGGTTTCTTCATATATCTCCCTTACCCTCTCGATCAGGCCTCTCTCCACCCTCCTCTCCCCCATCGCCTCCCACAACCTCCCCCTATCCACCACGTGCTGCAGAACGTAGATATTGTCGATAGTACTCCTACCTGCCCTAAAGCCCGCCTGCGTCTCTGGCAATATTGCTTTCCCCTCGACATCCTTCCCCCTATAATTTTCCTGCCTATCCCTCTCTCCTTTCTTATACAGAGGCACTATTAATCCTTCTCTCCACCCTCGTGGGAATCCCTCCCCCCTCCATACTTTCTTCACTGCCTCCTTCAGCCTCTCCCTAACCTCTTGTGTACTAAACAGCCATGCTTCGTTCTCTAGCCCATCCAGCCCTGCTGATTTTGACCTTTTTAACTTCCTTATCTGTTTCTCTATCTCCTCGTCATTCAACTCCTCCATCTCTGCCACCCCCGTTCTTCTACTCCCATCATCTCTCTTCCTTGAATCTGAGCCCTGAAATGATTCTTTAAAAAACTCCCTCCACTCCTCACTCCCTATCTTGTCGCTTATCCCTACTCTACGCTTCCTAAACCTATTTATTATCTTCCAGACGTCCCCTTCTGTCTTAACATTTCCTAACTCCTCCTCCAGCTCTTTCTCCTTTTCCTGTTCTTTCTTCTTACACATCAATCTAAACCCCTTCCTCATTTCTACGTACTCCTCCCTTTTCGCAGTACCCTCTTTCCACTTCTTGTACTTCCTCTTCACCTTCCTTTTCATCTTTTTACATTCCCTATCCCACCACGGCTTCACCATTCCTTTCTTCTTCTTTTTGAATACCTTCTTTTGCACGCACCCTTTCACTTTCTCTTTTAAATCCTCCCATATCTCTTCCACCGTCTCCCCTTCGAAGCGTACGTTCCCTAACTGCTCCTTATATTTCTCTATCGCCTCCCTCGTCCAGCTAACCCTCTCCCCCGTCGACACTTCTTCCCCACCTTGCCTTCCACCGTTCTCACCCCTTAGCCACAACCCTAATGGCTGATGGTCTGATTCTACCCTCCCTTCTACTGCGAATCTCTCCATCTCCTCCCACCCTTGCATATTCATAACTACATAATCTATTACCGATACCCCCACCTTACCTACGTATGTGTATTCTCCCTCTTCGTCCCCAGTTGCCATACCATTTGCCACCGCCCAGCCTCTATCCTCCATCCAGTCCCTTAGAATCTCCCCCTCCTTATTTATTAACCTATCCTTTGAGTTCCTTTCGAAGCTCTCTACTCTTCCCTGTAAAGGCCCCCTTCCCTCCCCATCCTCGCGTTAAAGTCCCCACCCAGTACAACCATACCCTCTTCTCTTTCACCTAACAGGTCTTCCACCCTTTCTTTAATTCTTTCCATCCCATCCTTATTGTACACTGTCACAAACTTACACATTCCCCCTCCTATCTTTACTTTCCTCATTTGCACTCCCTCCCCCTCTACCTCTCCGTGAGCTTCTTCTTCTAATCCATCTCTAATCCCCGTTATAATTCCCCCACTAGCCCTTCCTTTCTTCTTCACTCTGACCGCCTCCTGGAGTCTCCACCTATACCCCCTTGGCAGCTTTGGCTCTATTTTATCCCATTCCTTTCTTTCCACCCACGTCTCTACCAGTCCTACCACATCAAATTCCTGGATATACATCCAGAACTCCTCATCCTTCTTCTTTACCCCTGCTACGTTCCAGTAAAGCACCTTCACAACTCCTCTAGGCTGCATTACCCACACCCCCCTACTTCCTACGAAACAAATTCCCCTGCACTTCCTTCAACACCTCTTTCTCTTCGTCCCACAAGCACATTTTCTCGTCTATTTTTATTTTCCGATATCCTACCTTCGCCGATCTCCCTTCACTCCTCTCCCTCCTAGCCCTGTCGTACAGCATTCTCTGTACATCCCTTTCCTTTCTCGTCAAATCGTGATCGATGAAAATTTCCTTATCCTTTATCCTATTTTTATTTCTCATTACCCCCAATTTTTCTTCCCAGCTCTCCAACTCCACAACCGCCACTTCTTTCTCTTTTCGCCCCTCCAACTTAACTTTTCCTGTCCTGCCTTTATTCCACCCTATGCTCTGTAGCAGCGCTTCCACACCCTCCCTTTCTTCCACGCTCTTCATCTTCAACCCTCTTATCACAATATTATTTCTCCTGTCTGCCTTCTCCTTTCTCTCCATTCTCAACTTTATTGCCCTTATCTTTTCCCTATCCGCCCTCTCCTCCTTTTCATTCCTACGCTCTCCGACTTTCTCTTCTATCATATTCCCTACCCTCTCCCAAATACCTTTAATCTCGCCCCCGCTACCCCCGACTCCTATTTCCATTTCCGTCCTGCCCTCCACCTTCTCAAGCCTTTTTTCCGTCCTTTCTTTCCACGCCCTAATCTCCTCTTCCATCTGTTTTATTTTACCTTCTTTTTCTTTTCTTTCCCTCTCTAACCCATCTACTCTCTCTCAGCTCTTTCACCTCCTTTTCCCATTTCTCATCTCTGATTCGCAAGTCCTCCCTCATACCTTCCATCTGCACCTTGGTCCCCCTTACGTCCTCCCTCAGCCCCCTGATCTCGCCTAACATCCCGAAAGCCTCCTTTTCCAACATACCCTCCATTTTTTTGGGGGGTGACCTCGGTGTTATCCCGCTTTTTTTAAACGGGCTCTCGACCTCGCTTTTCTCCGGACTCTCTTGGCTGTCTCTCTTCCTTTTCAAGAGATCCTCCCCGTCACTTGCGCTTGACGCTCTCTCCCTTACCTTCTCGCTTCCTTCGTTACCACCGTCCCGATTTCTCCCTCTCCCCGACGCACCGCTCGACACCGGGCGACGCGTTGTTGGCCGTCGTGGCTTGTGGAAAATTCTCTCCCCGTCGGTTTCACTACCAGCACTTTTCGAGAACCACCCTTGAACCCTCGAAAGCCCAGGACTCCTGACCACGAACTCCCCCGATTACTTGCCAACCTAACCTCACTTTCCCTATCCAGCTAGATACCACCTCCCACCCACGTTGAAACTCCCTTTTTATCTCCCCAATTCACCCCACACAACCCTACTCACCTCCTCGGCTTCCACCCTCACACTCCACTCACACCTTCCACACAAATTCCGTAAAATTCTCTCTCCACCTGTCACTAAACACGTTCTCACTTCCGCCACCAACATGCAAGTCTCACTTCCATCATTTATATAAAAAATAATAAGCTATAATCTAACGAGACATCAAGTGAGCTGCGAGGCATGCCGGCAATTTCTAAACATTCTCCCTCGTTTGACCGCAGGTCTGTTCGTACCTTTGTCGCATTCTCAATCGTACCAACCGAGTACTACAAACGGCTTCCTAAATCGACTACTTGCTTAGTCGGTGTTACTTTTTGAACAGTTATAAGGACCAATGAATGCTTTACTAATAAAAAGTTAGTAGCCCCAACTATTCATTTTTCTCAGTGTATCTCATTTTCTATTCAAATTTTCAACAATAAATTCTTTAGTTATGCGCTATTTGGAAGTAATGGAAAAGTAAATTATTCTTAAAAAATCAACGAGAAGCTATTTGGTTGAGGTTATCGAGAAATTTAAAAATTATAAAAATGTTATATCTGCCAAATAAAGAAGTGTAGTGTAGTAACCGAGTGTTTCCGGTCTTCCCACAAGCTTCAAAATAATTGAAATAAACTAAAAGAATACCATTTAGTTTTTTTTTCTCGACCTGTCAAAAAGTCAAAAAAGTCAAAAAGTTCCGAACAATTACCTTGTCGCGCAATGGAAAGATGTACGCGTTGCCGGTAATTAAAAAAAATAGGCATTTAGGACTCACAAATTTTACCGAATCAGAATTCAAGGGCAATTTTACACAATTTTAAAATTCAATAGAGAATTTTTCAAAATTTTCAAATCCAAAATTTTTTTGAAAATTCCAGCGGGATTTTAAAGTTGTCCTTTCAAACAAATTTCTAAAAAAAAATTTCTCGGGTATTTCGTCCCTCGAAATTAAGACCTGGTCTCTCACTCGGAACTACAAGAATCCAAAATGGCGTTTTTAAAATTAGCAGAAACGGTAGATACATATACAGAGTTAAAACATCCAATAGGAGAATTAGATAATTCCGAAATAATAGAAGCCCTGAAAAACTTGGAATTAAGCACAAAAGGCACGCGAAAAGAGAAAAATTCGAGATTGCGTAAGGGATATAAGCTACTCAAAGGGTGGCCGTCACGTGAGTACAACGTCATATCCGTCACATCGGTCACAACAGATGTAGAAACCGACGATCAAAATAGGCAACAGCTATCGGATCTAGGCGATTTCGGGCCGGCCCCCAATTTAGACATTGCGGACCCGGTCACATTGATGGTAGGAACAATATTGACAAATCCTAGTGTGACGACATCTGCTAACCGAACATAACGAACCACCCTAACGACAACAACCTTCACTACGACCTCCGCTAGAGCAATCTCGACTTCGAGAATCAGACCGTCGACATTCGCGCCTAGACTAGAAGCCCCTAACCTTTCTTTAAATTATGCAAACTTCTTCGGGATTTCGACGCCGTTCACAATCCCTAATCGATCTAACACACCGTCACAATCTCTAAAACCGGATATCGAATATAAATTCCCAGACCCAACAGATAAAGGCCTGCACAAAATTGAACAGGGATAGCGCACCGCATTATATATGCCGACAGTTAGCGAAGTTTCGAACCCTTCAACAACAACCCGCGATTTCGACGAAACTACCTGACGAAAGGTTGTGACAGGGTAAATTTTGACCTACCTGTCACTTAAATTTTGAACTCCCGATTCAAGGGTTTAAAAATAAAATTTATAAACTGAATCCTTCGACCAAGAGCGGAAGTCACCTCGGCCAAGAGCATTAATTAGAAATAGTAATTCATGATTATTCACCTTCCGATATTTGTATGCTTCCATGTTAAATAACGTCCACCTCTCAAATCCGAGTTCAATAACAACAACATGGTAACCAGAGATGGATCGTCAACCGAAGTTCACCAGAAATCACTAACGAGCCCTGCAGAAAGTACCTATCATTAACTATGGTTCAAGTATCGCACGTCTTCATGGTTACCGACTTCAAATCAAAATGGCGGCCCTAGGACACATTGCCACTTATCAGCTTGCTTGGCCGCCACCCTTCACTGGTCATTCAGAGCCAGGTCACCGAGGCGTGGCGTCACGAACAGCACATCGTCAACCATAATATCACGAAAGCCAGAGATGGGTGATGACAGCGAAGGTTTCTTGTGAGTTTTTCAACACACCCTGAGGAAAGGACCCGCAACCAATCATGGCCCTACCATCCCACACCACCATCTTCCCGATCTCAGTACAAGATGGCGGATCTCAAACACATTGGTTGGTTCCACATGTGGTCGCCATCTTTCATTAGTCTCGTTGCGCCACGCTCCGAGGCGGGACGTCAAGATTCCAATTTACGACTCTATGACAACCAGGGCTGATTCGCCACGTCAAATAATTACCAGGGTTTCCGGCAGGCTGAACTAGTTACCTTGGTTAACGCATAGTAACCACCTTATCACCATGGTTACCAAGTTACGCCAAAGTCAACGCTGGGCCAGTCAGATTCTGACAAGACGTTTACATCTTTACCATCCGGCGAGCGCCATGTCACGAGGGGGACGTCACCATGGAGAAAAATTATGATTAATGATCGGAAGCTTGACAAGGGCGGTCACAATGGTCAATGGGTGGAGTCTCAATTGGATTTCAACTACGAATTTCAGCAGTCGCAGAAGACGAACATCGAGTGGACCAGGATATGTATAAAAATGTAAACTCGGTAGATGTACGTATTGTACACGGAACCTAGGGCTTAGCCAGGGACGGGTCTTCACGGAGCCTCCCATTACATGTGAGTTGCTCCTAAGATCAATGGAATGCTCCGTGGAACCAAGCACCGTAACTTCAGGAATGCACTTTGTAAATTGTGCGCATGCGCGCCGAAATCAGGCCGAGGTTAGGTTAATTGACACGTTAGCGTAATGTAACATAGGTGGGACTCCGATTCATACCTGTAGAGCACAGAATAACATATAGGAACCTTGTATATAGTTACATTAAGCTTGAATCGACCTTTTTAACTTTCAATCATTTGAACTTTCCCGCTAGGAAGCTTAGACCGGTAAAATTACCGAGTACGTGAAATTTTACATCGTTAAAGTTTCACTACAACCATATGATCTATGTATCATTCAGAAAAATTAGTTGCCAATAAAGTGTTATGCATGTACGTATGTGGAGTTACTTTAACTCACGCGATGTTCCGTTCACAATATTAAATGGGGGATCGTTCATAGTTTAGCTAGTGACCATTTAGTTTTAGTCCGCCTTCTAGGCGCGCTGCAGTCAGGAACTCGGCAAACTTCGATTTCGGCGTAGGTTTTAGGATTTAGAGTAGAAATCGTGGTTACAATTATACCGATTATGTTTATGTAAATGTTTCGCGAATGTTGTCACGAAAATCAGTCGCAGCTTTAGTCAACGACAAAATTTTAGTTCATAGTTCTACCGGTAGTTGCGCTAGACTTAAGGTTTGTGAACACGCCTGCATGCGAGCACCCTTCGAGTTCACGGTCTTGGTGCGTCGCATGAAATCTGTCACTTACGTTCTTGGTCTTCTAATGGCGACACGTGCCACGTCTGCCGACTCATTATCCCCTTAATCATTTTTTTTTCTTCGGAGGTATTTAAACTGGAAATCGGAATATATATATATATATATATATATATATATATATTTGGGATTCGCTATATCGGATTGATTGGATTCTGGAAAACTAGTTATTTTTCTTTACGCATTGGGAACTTCGAGGATGCCTGAGGTAATTCTTTTTCTTTAATTCGGCAAGCGACGCGATGGGGTGGACTGTTTGACGCAGTGTTCACAGATTGTGGGAGCTGGCGGCCCCCACCACGACTCCCGTGTGGGAGCAACACACGTAAACGCCGCGTATCGGTGTGTCCCCACTCCGTGACTTGATTCCACGTTCCGCGGCAACGAAAATTTGTCGGTTCGGATGATTTCACTGTCTCCTTCGTGCTCTTTCGTTTGATTTCGGTGGCGGCTTCGGGTCAGCCACGAAGAAGGGTTCGGCGTTGAAGCCGAGGATTGCCGAGGATGCACGATTCTTAACTTGTAATTTCTCATTCTCGGCGTCTGGGCTATTTTCAAGATTTTTCAGCTTTTTCAGATTTGGACTATTTGGAGAATTGAAGGATTTCGAGGTTAGAGTCGACTTTTGTTGACAAACAAATTTTGACGAATTTCAAATGAAATGCTTCAATTTTAAGTTCAAAAATTAATTTTCAACAAAAAAAAAAAAAACATTTTTTAAAATAGTTAAATTTTCGTCGAAAGAAATGAATTTGCTACTAAAAAATCATTTTAACCAAGAAGGAAATAGTTCAATTTTCAGTTGAAAAAATATTTTTTAAACGAAAAAGGAGATATGAACAAAATACTTAAATTTTAAACCAAAAATAATGAATTTCAACAGCAAAAATGAATTTTCAAACAAGAAGATTAATTTTCTACCAAAAAGTCGATTTTTCTACTAAAAAAATAATTTTTAACAAAGTAATTAAATTTATAACAAAGTATTAAATATTCAAGAAAGCAGTTTAATTTTTAACCAAAGAAATAAGTTTTTAACCAAAATAAATGAATTTTTAAAGCAAGAAAAATAATTTTCTAAAAAAGAAGTCAATTTTCAAGAGTCCGTTTTTGGTTACAAATTCACCTCTTTTAGTTGAAAAATGAAAATTGATCTTTTTAGTTGAAAATTAAACTATGTGTTTGGAAATTGACTATTTTTTTAGAAAATTTTTCTTATTTTTGTTAATTCATTTACTTTGGTTAAAAATTCATTTATTTGGTTAAATATTTAACTACTTTGTTAACAATATTTTTTTTTGTTACAAATTAACTTTTTAGTTGAAAATTCCACTTTTTAGTAGAAAATTAATTAATCTTCTTGCTTGAAAATCCATTATTTTTTTAGAAAATTCATTATTTTTTGTTTAAAATGTAAGTATTTTATTCAAACCTCCTTTTTTGCTATTTTATCATGAAAACTTTTTTTTTTGTTGAAAATTAATTTTTGAACCTAAAAATCAAGTCTTTCATTTAAAATTCGTCTTTTTTGATTGAATTTAACTGTTTTTCTGTTAATATTGAAATCTTTTTTGGTTGGAATATCAAATATTCAATTTTTCGTTGAAAATTTGTCTTTTATTTGTTTTGTTTTTATTTTTGGTTAAAAATTGATCTTTTGTATTTGTTCAAATTACATGATTTATTGAAAATTCGTCCTTTTTAGCGGAATTCAACGGCTTTTAATTAAAAATATTTTTTGAGTTAAAATAAACTATTTTGATGAAAATCAGTTTTTTTCGTTAAAAATTGATTAACTGGAAATTTAATTTGTCATTTTTTTGTTAAAAATTCGCCTTTTTTAGTTCAAAAATCAACTATTTGGATGAAAATTCATGTAGGTTATTGAAAATTCGTCACTTCGTTGAAAATCAATCTTTTTGGTTGAAAAATCATTTTCCGGTTGAGAATTTAACAATGGGTTTTTGAAAATTGACTTTTTTTTACAAAATTGTATTATTCTTCTTGTTTCCAAATTCATTTATTTAGTTTAAAAATCCATTTCTTTCGTTAAAAATTTAACTACTTTGTTGAAAATATTTTTTTTGTTTAAAAATTAATTTTTTAGTTGAAAATTTGACTTATTAGTAGAAAATCAATCTTTTTGTTTGAAAATTCAGTTTTTTGTTATTGGAAATCCATTATTTTTGGTTTCAAATTGAAGTATTTTGTTCAAACCTCTTTTTTTGCTTCAAAAATATTTTTTTAACTGAAAATTGAACTATTTCCTTTTTGGTTAAATTTTCTTTTTAGTAGCAAATTCATTTCTTTCGATGAAAATTTAACTATTTGATTTTTTGGTTGGAAATAAACTTTTGAACTTAAAAATTAAGTATTTCATTTAAAATTCGTCTTTTTTGTTTGAATTCAACTGTTTTTGAGTTAATATTCAAATATTTTTTGGTTGGAATATCAACTATTACATTTTACTTTATTTGTTAAAGATTCATCTCTTTGGTTTAAAATAAATTATTTTGGTGAAAATCTTTTTTTTTTGTTAAAAAAAA
>CAKNYM010037118.1:15690-45759 GCA_932195095.1 Andricus curvator | reverse complement strand
AACTAGTGATGCCGTCGAGCGATATTTCCCGATCTCGACGCGATTCCGACTCGATCCTAGTCTCCAGTATCGGGTGTAGATCGAGTCGGTTTTGGCTCGACTCGACTTTGGCTCGGGAAGTCGATAAATCGACTCGGGATCGGGTCGGGTTTTCGATACTCCTTCGACAGATGTGCACTTCTCAGTTGAACTGAGCGGAGAGGGAAATTTAACAATGGCTTGACGTCACTCGGTCCCCCCTGACTCCTCCACTGCCTGGTTAAACCGGTTATGGTTGGAGTGAAAATGCTGAAAATTATTTTCCCCATAGTGGAAGAGTTGTACTTTGGCTTAGTAGTAAATAATTTGAATCATCTAAATGCAACTATAGAATCTATTTCAACCTTCATTTAATTTTAAATTATTTTTATATAAATAATAACCTTTTTTTTTAATATTTGGCAATATTGGACCGTTTATTGAAAAGGAGCAAATATAAAGCAGATTTTGTAAAGTGAACAATTTTCAGCTGAATTGTTTTAAATACATAGAATGCATTCGATTGAATCATGAACTGAAGATTTCAGAGTGCTGCATCCTACATTTAAATTTTCAACTCTACAATTGTAATTTTTTTCTTCTTAAATTGTTAATTCGTGAAAAAGAGTTTTGTACTTTAATGTATAAATAATAATAGAAGAATTATTATTTAAAAAAGGTTTAAAATATAAATTATTTGACGTGCAATGAAACAAGTCTCTGGTTAAATTTTTTTTAATTTTTCAATTTGTAATGTTTTTCACTTAAGATTTCTTCAAATGATATGATTAACAAATTTATTAATTCATTTTTCAATTTGGAGGATCACAAATGATGACGTGGATACATATTTCTTGAGCAGAAATTTTTGAAATGTTCTATTTATACAAGGTTTTTTAACAATATAGTAAAATTTTCCACAAATTATATGAATTTTTAACAATTCAGTTAAACTTTCATTCGAACAGTTCAATTTTCAAACCAAATATGTACGATAAATTCTTAATGAAAACGTAAATAGTTCAAGTTTCATTAAAAGCTGGAATGCTTGAATTGTTACTTCAGAAAATTATTTTATAACCTAAAAAAAGAGTTTTCAACAACATAGTTTCATCCTCAACCAATAAAATGAAATTTTAACCATGTAGTTCAAATTTCAATCAAGTAGTTGAATTGTCAACCAAGACGTTAAATTTTCTGCAAAAAAGACTAATTTTTCACAAAGTACATGAATTTTTAGACAAAGAGGTAAATTTTCAAATTGAAAAGATAAATTTTCTACCAAAAATGAGAGAGTCACATTTTCAATTTAAAAAAAAAAATTCACTTCAAAAAAACGAACTTTAAAAAAAGTACTTTTATAAAATGAATTTACAACAATGCGCCTCAACTGTGAACCAAGAAGTTGAATATTCAATTCAGACACTTAATTTTACACCAAAAAGACCAATTTTGAACAAACACATGAATTTTCAACACTGTAGTGAAATTCTTAACGAATTTTTACTCGAAAATCAAAAAGTTCTGTTTTCTTTCAGAAAAATTAATATTTAAATGGATAAATTTCCAAGTGAAAAAATTAATGCCCAAGCAATAAAAACATGTTTTCAATAAGGCAGTTAAATTTGCAACGAACGAAGCAATTTTTAGTTGAATTTTCAAATGAAGAGATTTTTTTTTAGATAAAATGATGAATCTCCAAGTTGACTACTTAGATTTACAGTTATGAAATAAATTTCCACCTAAACCCAACGATTTTTCGACGAAATAGTTCAATTTTTTGCAAATCAATTTATTTTCGCAAAAATATATAATTAGTTCGGTTTCAACCAAAACGATGATTTTTGAAGCTTTTTAAGTGAATGTCTCAATATTCATATTACTTATAAGAATTATTTTCGGGAGAATAATTATTTGATGATTATTATTTTCTCTCGATTTTCCACCAAGAAGATAAATTTTCAACACATACAAAATATTTTCCAACTTTGTGAAAGAAATTTGTTGAATAAAAATTGTGGTTAAAAAACATTTTGATAGAAAAATAAGGTTTGGAAAATAAATTGTTGAAAAAAATAATTTGTTGTAGACAAATTTGTGAAAAAAGTTTGTTGAAAAAAAATTCGTTGAAAAAAATGTTGAAAAAAATATGTTGAAAAAAATTGCTGAATAAAAATGTTTCGAAAAAAATTTGTTTGCAAAAAAATTGTATGAAAAAAATGTTTGGAAAAAAAATTCTTAGAAAAACATTTTGGCGCTTGAAAACGTCTACAATGTGCATTTGTTTATATAATTTGTTCATAAAATGAACAAATATCAATGCATGGTAACATTTTTTTAGAAAACATCATTGGCACTATAATTGCAACAAGATTAGAAGAAAAATTGATTTCGTGTCGCTTAAAAACGCCTAAAATGTGCATTTGTTTATATATTTTGTTTATCAAATAAACAAATATCAACGGATGGTAAATTTTTTACAGAAAACATCATTGGGAATGTCATTACAACAAGAGTACAAAAAAAACATTGGTTTCTGCCTATTAATGTCTGCGATGTACACTTGTTTATAGAATTTGTTTATAGAATTGGTCAATAACATTCATTCTTGAATTTTGATGGCCACGTATCATCCAAACAATAAAAGCAAACAATTTTAGAGCAAGAATATACTTTGAAAACAAAAAGTTCTTCATGTCGATTATTTGTTAATAAAATTTGCTTTTAACAATGAGCTTTATAAGGTAACAATTTTTTCCTTCTTTCTTATACCGTTGTGCATTTAACCCAAGTGACTTGAAGTATAAGAAAAATTGTGTCTAGGAGATAAAACATGAAATGCAAAAAAAGAACACTTTTTGCTGTTTGCATTAACATAACAATTAAATAAACAAAAAAATAAAATATACACTCACAACGCTTTCTATGAAATTTTGTCCTGAATTGTACAACAGACATGAACAAGACAGACAAAAATGATCTTAAATCGGTGCATTATTGCGTTCTAAATGTCCTTTTAAAATTTGAACTTCGTTTTTCATTTCAACCCTCTGTGGACCGCTACGTCACAGACCCACATCTGGCGAAGGAGGATCGAAAACCCGACCCGATCCCGAGTCGATATATCGCATTCCGAGCCAAAGTCGAGCCGAGAGAAAACCGATCACGGGTATCGAAAACCCGATCCCGACCCGAGAAAAAACCGACGCGATCTCGACACGATCACGAGAACGTATCGTATCGAACGGCACCACTAATTGCAACTATCACAAATATGCTGATGATTTCAAGCTTTACCTCTCCAGGCCTATTGTCACTCTTAAGAGCTTACTTCAAAAGGTACAGGAGGATATTGATTTGGTGGTGCAGTGGGCCTTGACAAACGGTCTCACTCTTAACCCTGCTAAAACTAAGGTTATAATCATAGAACCTTCTTCCTCTCCTTCACTTGCAACAATTGCAACCTTGCCTCCTCTCTTGATCGATGGGCGTCTCATTCCCTTTGTGGATTCTGTGAAAGATTTAGGCTATATTCTTAATCGCTCTCTTACATGGAATGAACACGTTACGGATATCTCAAGGAAAACCTTTAGAGTCCTCCAACAGCTTAACAGGAATAAAGAATCACTTCCTACTTCAACGCGTATCCTCCTAGTTGAAAGCCTGATCCTTCCTTTCTTTGACTACGGCTGTGTGGTATATGACGATATTACTGATGAGCTGAATGCTAAGCTTGGTTCATCTATGACAACCCCAAAAGTGAACATATTACTCAGTATAGAGAAAGAGCGGGACTCCTTAACGTCGCCAAAAGAAGACAATTTTTTATGGGTAATTTACTTTATAGCCTATTCAGTAATGAAGCCCCGCACTATCTTCTCAACCTCTTTCATTTCATTGACAAAGATCAACCAACACATTCCAAATTCCGTGAAAGGTAAACAGTATTAAAAATGCAGCCACACCGCACGTGTAAAATGCAAAGGTCCTTTGTTATTCGTGGTGCTCGCCTTTGGAACAAAATACCTATAACCATTAGAAATACACCTTCACAATTTCATTTTAGCAAACTCCTTTTTGGTTACTTATTCAACACATCAAATCCTACCCTCGAAATCATACATTGCGGTAATACTTAATTTCATAATTAAAATTTATATGAGTATGTGTATGAATGCGCAGTTACTTTTAAGTATGTATATTTGCGTATGTTGATAGCCCGGATCCAATTTTTTGTATTATAGTTTAGTTCTTTACCTTTGTTAATACCTATTTTTTATTTCAATCGTCAAATCGATCACCGTCACATTTTATTTGTTATATGTATCACCTGTTCCTTATAGGGCTATTTAACCCTAGGAAGTTTTCCTGAATAAATACAAATACAAATATTCGCGATTAAGTTTGTTCCAAAAATGTTCATTTTTATACATTCATGTTTTCTCACAAACTTATCGTTTTTATAAATGTTAATGTTAATTTTTTTACTTTGAAGCATTGTAGAGTGATTTTGATTGATAAGTACAAGATATAACGTCCAAGTCCGAGCCAAGTATCATTTGTCAATAGAAAGACTGAATGAGATATTATGTTCCTGTAATCTGTGATGTTTCTTGCTTAATTACATTATTACATAAATAATTAATACGTTAGGCTTAATTATCATTTACGCAATCAATAAATAATTAAAATAAATTAAATATTGATTTTCTGGAATATTAAAAATATAATAGAAAGAATTATACATGTTATAATTATTATAATATAGATTTATTATAACTTTACTATATAATTTAATTGAAAGAAAATGTTTTTAAACATTCTTTAAAAAAATCGTTGTCAAGAATACAGTTCGTATATCAAGATTTCAATCACCTTTAATAATTATTGTTTATCATCTTAAATATGAATAAAAAAAAGAACCGGAAGTTAATGTATGTTTATAGATGGGATCAAATCAAGGTATAAATGGGCGATTAATTAAGAATCAATTTTACCTCCAAATACACCTTCAGATATTCTTAGCTGAAAAAAAATCATGAGTGATGTTAAAACTATACAAAATAGAAAAAAAAATATCTCGAAAGCCTCAGTGATAATTTAACTATTCGAAAAAAAATACTTGAAAAAAAACGTAGACAACTGCTCAAGCTTAAAAAAATAGTAAAATAGTAACCATACTTCTCTCAAAAAAGTAACCGAAAAGTAACAATAATGTGGCAAAAAAGTAACTAAAAAAGAATTTTTTTTTACCAAAGAGTAATATAAAAAGTAATATAAAGTAATATAAAAAACAGTAGAATTCATTAAAAAAAGACGATTTTTCAACAAAATGGGTTGGACTAATTTTGTAGTTTCTTGTATTTTTTTGTACATTGTTTTATTTTGTTGTAGTTTTAATTTTCTACAAGAATGTACAGGAAAGTTGTTCCTTTCTTACCTAAGATGAAAAATATTTAGAATATTGCAATAAGATAATTTTAAATTAAGATGTGTACCTGATCGCTATTACAAAAAAGCTTCTGTGTTTCAACTTTAAAGCAATGGTAGAATTTTAAAAGACAATCATGAATAATCGTTATTAAACAACACAAAATTTTGATTTTGAAGTTTTTTTCAAATTAATAGCAATTTATTGGAGACCATATATATATGTCATTTAAAATTATCTCATTTCAATGTTCTCAATATTTGTCATCCTAGGTCGAAAAACAACAACTTTCCGACTGCAAATGAAAACTGAACAATTGAGAAAGAATTGATGACGGTCATTATAGCATTTTAAGCAACTCGTCTTTTTCCTACAATTTTTTGAAAATCCTGCAAAAGTAAAAAAATCACCTTAAAATCATCCTGATTCTTTTTTGAAAATTTTATTAAATATTCTTTTTAAATTAACTAAAAAAATATACTGTTAGTTTTTCTAGGATTTTTGATACGAAATTTTTATTCATTAAAAACCTTTCAAAATGCTTGGAAAGCTTATAAATTTTGGAATCTTTTCAAAACTTCTAAATATATTTTAAACTTACTCCATCATTTTGCAAATTAATAATTGTTCAATTGTCATTTATTAATAAAAAAAAATTTCAATCTTCTTAATTTTGCTACGTATACGACCGAGTTGTGTATTCGCTGCGTTTTAACCTCGGTTTTAACTAATGTCGACCAGGAGGTTTGACGGGAGGGTGTCTTCGACAAATTGCCAAACTCTTAATTTGCTCATAAAAATGTTTTAAATAATTAATAAATCTTGGAAATTTGAAGAGCATAATGAAGTAATCGGAAAGATATTCTTACTTAATTCTGTAAAAAAATTCACCCTATTCGTTGAAAAATAGCCAAATTCTGATTTTTTTAATGAAGGTTTTTTAAATAATTAATAATTTTTGTAAATTTACAAAACAACATAGAAAAGATCATCGGAAAGACAATCTTAGTTAACTCCGTAAACAAATTGTGTCTATTCCTTGAAAAATACCCAAACTCTGAATATGTTTATAAAAAATTTTTTAAAAATCAATAATTATTGTGAATGTGCAAAGTAATGTACGAAATTCTCATTTGAAATACATACTTTGTTGCTTCCGTAAAGAAATTAAGCCTATTCCTTTCAAAATAGACAAACTCTGAATATGTTTAGGAAAATTGTTTGAATGATTAATAATTATTATAAATTTGCGAAGTATTGTAGGAAATAGTCCTCGAAAAGACATTCTCAGTTGCCTCTGATTTGCTGATAAAAATGGTTTAAATAATTAATAATACTTGGGAATTTACAAAATATCACAGAAAAAAGTTATCGGAAATATATTCTTAGTTAATTCTGTAAAAAATGTAGCCTGTTGGTTGATAAATAACCAAACTCTGAATTTGTTTATGTAAATTATTTAAATAATTGTTAATTATTACAAATTTACAAAGCAACATCGAAAAGAGTATTTAGAAAGACTTTTTATAGCATCATAGAGAAAAGTAATCGGAAAGATATTCTTGGTTAATTCTATTAAAAAATTCAGCCTATTTGTTGAAAATAGCCAAAACATGAATTTGTGAAGCAACCTAGAAAAAGAGTCTTCGGAAAGACATACTTAGTTGACGCCGCCCGTAAAGAAATTGCGCCTATTTCTTGAAAAATAGTCAAGCTCTGGATATGTTGATAAACATGTTTAAATAATTAATAATTATTGTAAATTTTCAAAGCATCATACATAGAAAAGAGTTATTTGAAAAAAAATTTTTATTGATTCGGTAAAAAATTGAGCCTAGTCGTTGAAAAATGGTCAAACTCTTAATTTGTTTATCAACATTTTTCAAATAATAATAATCAATTTTTTCAAATTGGCAGAGCAATATATACAAAAAAGTCATCGGAAAAATATTCTTACCTAATTTTGTAAATAATTGAGCCTATTCGTTGAAAAACAGCCAAACTCTTAATTTTTTGATGAAAATTCTTGAAATAATTAATAAATCTTGTAAATTTGCAGAAAAATATAGAAAAAAGTCATCTGATATATATTCTCATTTAATTCTGTTAAAATTGAGCCTACTCCTTGAAAAATAGCCAAACTCTGAATATGTTTATGAAAATTGTTTGAATAAATAATCATCATTGTAAATTTGCAAAGGCCTAACTCTTAATTTGTTGAAATAATTATTAATTATTGTAAATTTACAAAGCATCATAAAAAAAGTCATCGGAAAGATATTCTTAGTTAATTTTGCAAAAAAATTGAGCCTATTCGTTGAAAAATAGCCAAATTCTGCATTTTTCATGAAAATTGTTTAAATTGTTAATAATTATTGTGAATTTATGAAGCAATCTTTGAAAAATAGCCAAACTCTGAATATCTTTATGAAAATTGTTGAAATGATTAATATTTATTGTATATTTGCAAAGTGTCGTAGAAAATAGTTATTCGAATTACATTCTTTCTTTACACCCTGAACTAATTTATCCTATTCGTTGAAAAAGGCCAAGCTCATAATTTCTTTATGAAAATTGTTTAAATAATTAATAATTCTTGGAAATTGGCAATGCATCATACAAAAAAGTCATCGGAATGATATTCTTAGTTAATTCTGTAAAAAAATGTAGCCTATTTGTTAAAAAATAGCCAAACTGTAAATTTTTTAATGAAAATTGTTTAAATTATTATTAATTCTTGTAAATTTACAAAGCAACATAGAAAAGATTCATCAGAAAGACTTTTCATAGAATTATAGAAAAAAAGTAATCGGAAAGATATTCTTGGTTAATTATATAAAAAAATTTAGCCTATTCGTTGAAAATAGCCAAAATCTGAATTTTTTATGAAAATTGTTTAAATTATTAATAATTATTGTAAATTTATGAAGCAACATAGACAAGTGTCGTCAGGAAGACATTCGTAGTTGATTTTGAAAACAAACTTTTCCTATTCGTTGAAAAATAGCCAAACTCTAAATATGTTTATGAAAATTGTTAAAATAATTAATAACTATTATATATTTGCAAACTATCGTAGAAGAGAGTTATTGGATATACATTCTTTCTTGATACCCTAAACTAATTTATCCTATTCGTTGAAAAAAGGCCAAGGTCCTTCTGAAAAGATAAACAAAAATGTAAACTTGGTTTTTAAATAAAAAATTAACAAAATTTATTATAAAAAATCCAAACACAATTAAAAAATAAACGGTACTCAAAATTTGGAAATTTTCAAACATTTTTAAATGTAAATGAACTATGACTAAAATGTTGAATCGAAAATGAATTTTTCAAAATACGAATAAAATATTAAAAATGTTAATTAAAAACCTCCTCTTAAAAACAGGCGTGAAAAGAATCGTATATATACCGAAGTAAGTACTTTCATGAAGCTTCTTATGAAGACAAACATCTCGAGTTCAAATAAACACAGAGCGCCCATCGTCGATGAGATCGCCTTATGGTTAACTAAGTAACGGTAACGGTAACTAAACGACGAATACCAACTTTCAAAGATAGGAAAATAAAGTTGTAACAAAAATTGTTCAACTTTTAACCGAATTTCAACCAAAGAAGGTAAATCCTCATTGAAAAATATAATACATAGTTCGATATTTCAACCAAAAATATTTAAATTGTCAATTAAAAACTAGCAATTTTAGCTAAATTACAATTTTCATCAGGATTCATAATAATTCAATTAATAGCCCTTTTTATACATTTTACATACGAACTAATTATTATTTTGTTACTTTCTAATTTTCCCGGCTCTAAAGTGCCAAATTTACTGCAAAATTTGAATTTTTACATTTTCACAAGTTCTTAAATAATACGATTAATGAATTAATTCATTTCGTTATTTCGGGCAAACAATGTAACCAAAAGTAACCTTTTTATAAAATAAGTAACTTGTTAGTAACCGTAGATCAAAAAAGTAGCTAAGTTACTAAAAAGTAACCCGTTCTGAGCCCTGGTATCATTTTAGGAAAATGTATACATGTTATAGAAGAAAAGAGTGAACCTTCGTCATAAATGTTTGTTGGCCCTTAAAAGGGCCGATGTTTTACAGCAGGTCAGATTAAAAGTGATAAGTAACATGATTAAATATAGCTTTTAGTAAAGTCTTCAGGGTTGGGCAATGAAAGACCATATTTTGTAATATTAGAAGTTACATCTGTTGTTACGATTCTATAACGCCCTTTTTTTTCTTCCGTTCCAGTGTTTGGGTTTTCTTCGCTGGTTTTGCGCGCTTGGAGAGCTTCGTTTGCCACTTCCCAAAGCATTTTCTGCGCTGCTACTGAGACAAGGCGTATTATCTTCTTATCTGTGGTCTTGAATTCTTCAGTAGTAAGACAATGTTGGGTGAATAAATCATCTTCCGCTGGTACCCGCTTCTCGATTTTGACGAGAAAATCGGATAGTTGCTGTCCTGCACTTGTTAGTTTTTCCTTTGGAGTGCTACTTGCCCCACTTTTAACACTTTCTGCCATTTTATAAATATACCCACTTTTCCTTGAAATGCCTCCCGTTTTTATTTAAAAAGTCTGTATTTAATATCAATATTTGCGGGAATCGATCTACAGATTCTTCCTGTAAATATTCAGTTCTAATCACTCTCGTTCCAAACTTCAAATTAATTTACTGGCGCTGTATACTAATTCTAAAGCGTAAAACGTGCTTATATTTATACATTTTCCACCGGCCAGTGGAACCAGAGAAGGGAACGCTTTTCGGTCATTGGCCACTGACGCTGCGCAGGAGAAGGGAGTGCGTTTCACTCATTGGCTAGTGGATTGCCGCCAGAGATAGTCTAGGCATCATGTCGGAAAAAAGATTAGTAATTACAACTTGCAAAGGCTCCATTGAGTGTATTAGAGATCATGTTTATATGTTAACCAAAAATTTCTTACGAAAGCCAATTGAATGATATAGAGTAAATTAGAAATATCCCTTTCATAAATAACGAAACCCATACAAACAGATACCTACATGCCTCCTCCCACCACCATCCATCTCAAAAAGATAACTTACAAAAGAAACTACAAAATGTTAAACGAATCCTAATACAAAACGATTACACAAACAAACAAATTAATAAAGCAATAAGAAAATACACTCAAA
Source organism: Andricus curvator (assembly GCA_932195095.1). Lineage (NCBI taxonomy): Eukaryota > Metazoa > Arthropoda > Insecta > Hymenoptera > Cynipidae > Andricus > Andricus curvator. The sequence goes on along the minus strand of CAKNYM010037118.1, from coordinate 35,147 downwards.
AAAACAAGTCAACACAACCTACTAAAGAAAGAAAACCGGGAGGGCGGTAAGCCAACGTGTAAAGCAACATGAGAATAAAGTCAGGCTAAAACATTTCACGCAATCAGCACTAGCTGAGCATCATATCGAAACATATGGAATTAATAAAAATTCACTCTCGATGAATGCAAATTTTAATTATAGAATAATTTACTTTATTTCTTTTATTGTCAGAAAGAAATTAATGGATACAACTAGCATCTGATGCATTTTCGTTGTTTGGAATGCATTCATATACTCATTTCGTCTTTAGTTTATGTACACTTAACAATTAATCACAACCCTAAAATAAACCATAACAATGTTCACTGTTATGAATTATTATTAAAAATTTTCAGAAACAAATTTGCTAATTTCGCGTTTTTTGGACAAAAGAAATTGCCTTTAACAACACTTGTGATCGTTATCAGAAATTATTATATAAAAGTCACATTTTTGAACATACAACATTTTTTTCTCAAAATCACTTCTTATTATCTCAAGAATAATATTGTCACTAATAAATTTCGATTTGACAACGCATAGTAATACTTATTATATTTATCAATTATTATGAATAACAACACTGTTTTTGGCTTTTTTTAACTTACAAGGATCTTTTTCTCAGCGGAATATAATTCTCACGATTCGAATAAGTGATTTTAAATAATGATAATTATGTTGATGAATGTCAATCCATTGTGTTAGGATATTATTATATTTATATGAAAAGGAATGACTGCAAAATAGAACAAATGTCTTTGTTTAAAAATGCGATATAAGTGTATTTATTTATAACAATTTTTGTAGAAAGATAATCTATAACGTCACGTGCGTTAATTTCTTATCATATAATAATGATGATAATAAAAATAATAATTCTTTGAATTAATAAATATTTAACCTTCATAAATGAAGGTAAAAACTAATTTTTTTTTCGAATTTCGACCTGTTATAGAAGATAACATTTTTTTATTGATATTAAAAAAGTTACAAATTGCTGACGTCGATTCAACCCGCAAAAAATCCAAAAATGTTACCCCCTCCTCTTAGAAAAACATTTATCTTAATAACTAGAAAAGAATTTGTCTAAATTATCGAAATTTATCCCAGCAATCACGAAATATTTACTTATGTTCTGGGTACAGATTTCAAGAGTAAGATTTGTATTTGATTTTATAAATTTTACAAATTTTTAGGAATGATTTTCTAGATTTGGCGATGAGCTGAATGCGCAAGATTGAACAAATCATGATTACGACGCGAAATTTCCTAAACATTCAAACGGTTGGTCTTTGAAAGTCGTAGATTTACTTTATATACAGAAACTACACAACTCGCGTGGGCAGATAAAAAATACGTATCTGGCGCGCTCTATCTATATTAAGTATATGTATATAAATTTATATATACTTAGTATAGAGTGCGCTAGATGCGTATTTTCTATCTGCCGCCGCGAGTTGCGTAGTTTCTTTTAGGACCCATCGTATTGTTGAACTATCCAGTGGCCTGCTCTAAACCCAAACTGTTCTGGTATAAATTGTTTTCTAATGCGTTCATGATCTTGCAGTCTATTTAAAATTACTATTTCAAATATTTTACTAAGAGTGGCTAGCAAGCTGATAGGTCTATAACTCAGTATGAGGAATCTAAAAAATATTGCATGTTAGCGTAAGAAGAAATTCCTTCGTCAGAAAATTTGGTGGCCCTTAAAAGGGCCGATTGTTTTGTTAAGGTTCTTTACGAAACTTAAGCCTTCTTTTCAGTCTTCTTGGGCAAAAGGACAGCCTGAATGTTAGGCAGGACACCACCTTGGGCGATGGTGACTCCAGACATAAGTTTGTTCAACTCTTCGTCGTTCCTGATGGCGAGTTGCAAGTGACGAGGGATGATCCTGCTCTTTTTGTTGTCACGAGCAGCATTACCTGCCAACTCGAGGACTTCAGCGGCCAAGTATTCCATGACAGCTGCCAAGTATACTGGAGCTCCAGCACCAACTCGCTCAGCATAGTTTCCTTTGCGAAGAAGTCGATGGATTCTTCCAACTGGGAACTGAAGTCCAGCCCGGGAGGAACGGGTCTTTGACTTTCCCTTTACTTTTCCACCTTTGCCACGTCCTGACATTTTTAGATGATTTCTGAACGTACGAAGTGCCCACGACAAACTCGGCCGAAGCAATGAGCTGCAGTTCAGAAAAACGGCTACTTACCAACTTGGACGAAGGAAGCGCGCGCACGAAACAGCACAGCATTAGTGCGGTGTTCCCAACGTTTCGTGCCAATGGCGTTGCTGCGTCTCCCACCAACTCGATTCCTGTTGGTTTGTGCGACTGAGTCGTCGTTATAAAATGAACGCCATAGTTAGGATAAGGCACACTTTGTCTACATCTTTCTTATCAAAGGTTTACCTAGTTTGAGTTTTAGTCATGACACCGAAAGCGAGTGGAAAGGCTGTTAAGAAGGCGGGTAAAGCCCAGAAGAATATTGCGAAGACCGACAAGAAGAAGAAGCGTAAGAGGAAGGAGAGTTACGCAATCTATATCTATAAGGTCCTGAAACAGGTTCATCCCGACACTGGAGTCTCTAGCAAGGCAATGAGCATCATGAACAGCTTCGTCAATGACCTCTTTGAACGTATCGCCACCGAGTCGTCTCGTTTGGCTCATTACAACAAACGTTCAACGATCACCTCTCGGGAAATCCAGACTGCTGTCAGGCTTCTCCTTCCTGGTGAACTCGCCAAGCATGCTGTCTCTGAAGGCACGAAGGCTGTGACCAAGTATACCAGCTCCAAGTAATTATTTTCGCACGTTGTGAACTTTGAAAACAATCGGCCCTTTTCAGGGCCACCAAATTTTCTTACGAAGGATGTATTCTTGGCTTTGAAGCTCATAATTCATTTTGTTTTCGGTGATTTCTTATTTTTTTTACATTGTACTTCCTCGCGTCCAAGAGGCCGGTGTTTTTGAACAAACTATTGGTTTATATTATTTTGCTTTTTGTGAATATGACGGATTGTCCTGTTTAAAATAACTAAATTAATACAAAACACCGCTCATGGTGGTCCTGAAGCAAGGAGAAGTGGATATAATTATTTAATGTATAAATTGATAAAAATGTATTTTAAGTTCATTTTTATGTTAAGATAAGTTAATTAAAGCCGAGGGGTTAATTGAATTCACATAAAGTCACTGAAATCACTTGAAGTCAGTGTCCACTCCGTCGGTCGAGTTGTGAACCCTTCGATTAAAGCTTATAATGTATTGAAACTTATATAACATACTAAAATAATGTTTTTTTTTACAAAAAGAGTTCAACATGAAACGTGGTTTTTTAGTGTATACTCTGTTTAATTGAACCAGTGAAGTTGTCACTGATTGAAACAGTATTTTGAATTATCAACGGTGAACCAGTGATTTTTCCACTTTCACTGGGTAAACCAGTAAGTGACTCAACTAAAATAGCGTCACTGAATATACCAGTGATGCTAATTAATAGATTGAACCAGTGATATAGCGCTCCACGCGGGCAAGACATGAACCCTCAGTCGTCTGGTACGCGCGCGTCGTCGGTCAGGTTTTGGCATTTCTCGAGTGGAAATGAACTTTATTGTGTACTAGTGTATGTGTTAGAAATATTCAGCGCCGGGCTGCAGTAAACAGGGGATGTAATATCTTTCGCTTGAGAGTGGGAAGGTCCCTGACCACTTGCGTTTGACTTTAAACGACGCAAAACGTTGACATAACGTCGGTCCTTCCCACAATCAGGCGTGACGTATTATATTGCACCCCGGCCTTAATTTATTTTGGAAGAGTGAAGTGCGGTTTTTGAAAGATAATTATTCAACTGTGGCCACAATAGTGATAAATGATAAGTGTCATACCTAACCAGCTGACAGACAAGGCGTACGACCAGATGACTACTGGTACTGAGAAACCAGTGACCCTCACTGATTAAACCAGTGCCGAAATTCCTCTGTGTGAACCAGTGAAATCTCACTGATTATCAGTGACACACTTCTGTCTGTTTTAACCAGTGCACAAATTAAGATGCATCTCAAGAATTCTACCTGGTCTCGTGAATTTACATTTTGGCCGCATTGAAAAAATAGATGGCGTATTGTAGCGCAGCGGATCCCAATATGTTTTTCAGATTAAAAGAATTTAAAATTAAAAATCCTAGCTGATCGATTTCGCAACTTATAGGCGTTTTTGGTTAATTTTTTAAATAAATTATTACTGTCTATATATATCTTTTATATTAATACTAGATAGTTTCAGATTTTTTTCCGAATTTTTAAACATTTATTAATTTTTAATTAGAGTGAAGTAATCATTATTTCCAGTTACGAAAACAATTGTTGAAACAAATTATTATTATTGATAATAATATTCTCTTTGCTCATTGGTAGAAAATTGCGTTTTTTCTGAAATTTAAAACTATTTGTCTACTTTTCACTTGGAGTGACTTAATCATTATTTAAGTCGAGCAAAAATAATTATTCATAACAAAAAAATATATAAATGGAAAAAATGCAACAAAAAAAGGGATCAGTTAACCACTGCGTCCTCGTCGTTGATCCTGGGTCAACAAAGAAAAACTGGGGTTTCTATTACAACCGATTTTTGGTTCCAAAGGAGCTGCAACGAAAAGGAACCCCTCTTGCTGAAAAGAAACCCAAAATGATAAATGGTTTGTAAATGAACCCAAAGTATCGATTCAAATGGTTTTAATAGTGCCTTTCTGCCTCTTCTGTCTTGACTCACTTCAAGGATTTTAGTAGTTAATGATGCACAGTTTATTTTATAATTCGAATTAAATAATACTGCACTGGGAAAAATTGAATAAAGAAACTAAAATCATAGACATTAGTCATTCTTGAAAGGAAAATATCGCACATGAAATGTGACAGTTTTTAAGGTTATGTTGAAAATCTGATGTTTTCCACTGCGCATGTATAAAAAGCGCGGGACTATTTAATATGATATAATATACACTTGCAATATTAGGTTGATATTACATTTTTTAAGGAGCTAGTTATTCCTATCATTAAGTTTAATTTGTTGAAAAAAAATAAAAAACGTTTGTTAATATTTATCTGTATGACTATTCAAAGTATTTACTGATTTCAAATAGGCCCGCGCTTTTCGGCACATGCGCAGTTGAGAACGTCGGCACCCGCCGATGGCCATCTGTTGGATATCAAAGAACTAAAAAGGAACCCTTAATAAGAGTTCCTTTAGAGCCTAAGTTCTAAATGATGCCAAGTTTTACTTGAAACACAACATTACTGAACCCCCAGTTTTTTCTGTGAAGCTAAATGTGGTTTCTACAATCTCGTTTTGAAAATTAAACTTTTAAAGCTAAAAATCATTCAAATTTTCAATCACAGATAATCTGTTTTTGAGATATGGTACAAAAACGGAAATACTGAAAAAGTGGCAAGGCAAAGTGGATCCAAAAGTGGTTAACGCAAAAAGTTTCTGTATTGTTTGGAGATTAAAAAAATGTAAAATTGAAGATATTAGTTGATTCGTTTCGCAAGTTATAGACTACATTAGTCTCGTTATATGATTACGAGTAAATCAAAAAAAGATTTAAGAAATCGGTTAATATTTTCAATCCCAGTTGATCTTTAAAGATTTATTTCCTTTTCAATTATCTTTAGAAATCCCTTTCACGTTACTCGTTTATAAATGCAAGCATGCCACACAAGTAATAATTGTCAAAAATAGTTTCTGATATATAGTCCGGACGTCATACCCACTTCTGTCGGATTCGCGTTTGACATGCAATGTTGTTAATGACTCTTGTCAGACCTTCTGGGTAGTCTTAGCATAGTTCTAGAGCTCCTGATACTTACTGAAAATAGTTCCCAAAAATTAAACAAAACAAAAAAATGTCAAAAAATAGAGCCAGCCCCCCACTTAAAAAAAATCGTTTTCTTTAGTTGGAGTCTACACTGTCTAAGGCTCATTTACGGCTCCCCGAATATGATATGTATTTCAAATTTTAAACAAATTGTTTAAACAATTATTGTGTAAACAAACAAATAAAACAATTTTTTTTCATTTCCCTTGCATAATTTCAGGCTCATTTAAGGCTCTTGAAATATTGTCGACAGAAAGTCGTGCGATTTTTCCTTTGCCCTTTTTTTTATTATATGGTGTTGTGCCACCTAAACGTTACAAACAATAGGTGAAAAAAAATCATTAAACCCATTCTTTCCACTCGCATAATTTAGGGCTCATTAAGGACTAATTTGGGCCCGTGTTTGGTTAGAAATGTATATGTTTTGTTAAAATTTCATCTTTTTTGGTAAGAAATTATCTCCTTGGTTGTAAAAGCAACTATTTGGTTGAAAATTGATGTATTTTGTTGAGAATTCGTCTTTTTTAGTAGAAAATTAATCTTTTTGTTTGAAAATTTTCCTTTTTGGTTAAAAATGAACTTTTTTGTTCAAATTTAATATTTTCGGGTTGAAAAGTCAACTGTTTTGTGTAAGATTCGTTTTGTTATCAAATAATAAATATTTAAATACAAATTTAACTATTTAATTTTTGTAAAAAAAAATTTTTTAGATCAGAAATTCAATTATTTGGTTATAAATTACTGTATTTTGTTCAGAATTCGTCTTTTTTAGTAAAAAATTAATCCCCTCGGTTGAAAATTTTTCTTTTTGTGTGTAAATGAACCTTTTTGCTGCATATGTTCTGGTCGGAAATTCAACAGTTTTGTAGAAGATTTGTTTGTTTTTTATATTGAAAATTAATTTTTTTTTTAATGAAAATGGAACTATTCCATCTTTGGTTGAAAAAATTTCATTTTGGTTGGAAATGAACTTTTTTGTTGAAATTTCATATTTCCGGGTTGAAAATTCAACTGTTTTGTAGAAGTTCACTTTTTTATTGAAAAACAATTTTTTTAATGGAAATTCAACTATTGCAATTTTGGTTGAAAATTAATTCTGTTCGTTTAAAAATTCAACTATTTGTTTTGAAATTTATGTAGTTTGTTAAAAATTTGTCTTTTTTGGTTTAAAGTTAATCTTCTTGGTTTAAAATTCAACTATTTGGTTAGAAATGTATATGTTTCCTTAAAAATTCATCTTTTTTGGTGAGAAAATAATCTCGTTGGTTGTAAAAGCAACTATTTGGTTGAAAATTGATGTATTTTGTTGAGAATTCTTTTTTTTTTAGTATAAAATTAATCTTTTTGGTTGAAAATGAACTTTTTTGTTTAAATTTCATATTTTGGGTTGAAAATTCAACTTTTTTGTAGAAGATGCGTTTTTTTATGAAGCATTCATTATTTAAATACAAATTGACCTAATCCTTTTTTGGTTAAATTTTTTTTCTTTAGATCAGAAATTCGATTATTTGGTTATAAATTAATGTATTTTGTTCACAATTCGTCTTTTTTAGTACAAAATTAATCCCCTTGGTTGCAAATTTTTCTTTTTGTTTGGAAATGAATCCTTTTGCTGCATATGTTCGAATCGAAAATTTAACAATTTTGTAGAAGATTTGTTTTTCATATTAAAAATTAATTATTTCAAAATGAAAATTGAAACATTCCATCTTTGGTTGAAAAAATTTCATTTTGGTTGGAAATGAACTTTTTTGTTGAAATTCCATATTTCCGGGTTGAAAATTCAACTGTTTTGTAGAAGTTCAATTTTTTATTGAAAATCAATTTTTTAATGGAAATTCAACTATTGCAATTTTGGTTGAAAATTAATTTTGTTCGTTTAAAAATTCAACTATTTGTTTTGAAATTTATGTAGTTTGTTAAAAATTTGTCTTTTTTGGTTTAAAGTTAATCTTCTTGGTTTAAAATTCAACTGTTTGGTTAGAAATGTAGTATGTATTTTGTTAAAAATTTATCTTTTTTGGTAAAAAATAATCCTCTGTTGTATATGGAACTATTTGGTTAAAAATGCATGTAGTTTGTTGAAAATTCGTCTTTTCTTGGTAAAAATAATCCTCCCTGGTTGTTTTGTAGGAGGTTAATTTTTTATTGAAAGATATTTTTTTTCAAACGAAACTTTAACTATTTCATTTTTAGTTCAAAAATGATTTTTTTCTGTTTAGAAATTCAACTATTTAGGTAAAAAATTATGTATTTTATTAAGAATTCGTCTCCTATAGAAGAAAATTAATCTTTTTGGTTGAAGATTAATCTTTTATAACACAAAAATTCTACATTTTGGATTACATTTTTTTTTTCTTTATTGACTGAAAAATTCTATTCTATTGAGGATTCAAGTACTTTGTGAATAATTCGTCTTTTTTCAATTCAACTGGTTTTGGTTGAAAATAAAAATCCTTTCTTGGTTTAAATACCAACTATTACATTTTTTTTTAAATTTTGAAAAAATGTAATCGTTAAATTTTCAGTTGAAGAAAATTAATTTTCAATCAAAAACGAACCTTCTACAACGCAGTAGAATTATCAACGCTATAATATGAAATTACAACAAAAAAGTTCATTTTCAACCAAGAAGATTAATTTTCTACCAAAGACGAATTCTGTGAATTAATCTTTTTTGGTTGAAAATTCGCAACTGCATTTTTGAAAGTTAAACTACTTTCTCAATTCATAAGAAACAGTAAGATTTGACCCCCCCCCCCATACCCAAAATCGTCTTACGTTATTATTGAATTACTCCTAAAAAAATTCACGAAAAAAATTTATTCGTCAAAAATTACTACGGATAGGGGTACGTGGTTTAAAATAAAAAAATGAAAAAAATAAGGCTAACAAGTAGGGGGCTCAAATATGTCAAGGTAATCAAGAGGGGGGGGGGGGTGCTCCAGTCGCCCCTCTCTTGATCCGCCCTTGGATAAGAAAAAGCGTTATTTGAGGAAAATTTCAAAGAATTTCCCATTTATGATTTTGGGGCAAAAAATGGAGGACGAAGCGGAAGAAGGAATGTTGGTCCTCAGGTAGTATCCGGGCATGTATCCGGACTGAAATTCTAAGGATCCAGTGCTTGGACCGAATTCACAAAGTAAGCACGTTTTTTCTTCCCCGGCGACTTAGGCAATCTCTCGTTTTTTTTCTTACAGTGAATTTTTTTATTTTGGAAAAAAATCATTAGACGATAAAAGTGGGCAATTTACTAAAAATTTATAAAAAATTGAAAACGAAAATCAAAATGGAAAGAGTTCGAGGAAATGAGACGTCGGAAATAGAAAAATTAACAGACGATTGTCTTTTAGAAATTTTTAAGCATCTGCCGACGATAGCTGATAGAATTCGAATCGAGAGAGGTGAATTACATTTGATAATTATTTAAAATATACTTATTAATAAATATCTTGTATTAGTGACGTTTTATATTTAATTAGTTTTGTATATTTCTGTAAAATTTGGAAACTTTTTTTTAAACCGTTCAATCACGTTTTAAAATTAAAGTTCAACGCATCAACAACTGTAATTTAGTGATTGTGAATTCTCTTTTGTTAAAGCTCCTTGAGCTTTAACGAACACATTCTCATCACGTATCTCGTACTTCGCACTCGATTTTGTCGAAAATGCGAACTTTTCTACATTATGTTCAACTCTATTATATCAAATGCATATTATATTTATTTCTGTACCTCGGTTTGGGGCTGCTTATTCAGATATTACAAAATGAAGTACAAATTTTATTTTTCATGATTACTCTAATATTTGCAAATTGTTATCAAACCTTTTATTGCAACTTGTGTCGTTTTTCCATAAATTTAATTTGTTTATTTTCAATTTTATTTTTTACGATTAAGACTAAAAATACGTACCCTAGCGTACGGTGGTTCTGAGCAAAGTAGATATAATTTAGGCGAAAAATGTTGTTAAATAATATATCATTATAGCTTATGTCCTTTTCCCAAAAAGTTGATTTTTTAATTATCTATATATCTTTTTTAACAAGAGTTTATAACAAATTTTAGATATTTTGTGGTTGAACAACTTTTTTCTTTTCATTTTTTTCGTCTCTTGTTTCGTTTTTCCAAAAATTTAATTTTTTTTATCTTATTTTTTACGATTAAAAGAAAATCTACTCGTCCTATCTCAAAATTATTAATAACAATTTTGTAGATCGTTTTTGGGTGAAGAACTTTTGTCTATTGATTTTTTTTGTACCTTGCGTCGTTTTCCAAAAAATTTAATTTTTTTATTTTTAATGTTATTTTTTACGATTAAAACAAAAATTACGCGTCCTATAAAAATTATTGATGACAAATTCAGATGAGTTCTTACTCTTTTTGGGAAGGGCAACTTTTGTCTATTTATTTTTTCATAGCTTGTGTCGTTTGTGCAAAAATTTAATTTTTCTATTTTTAATGTAGTTTTTTATGAATAAAACAAAAACTACGTATCCCATCAAAAAATAATCAATAACAAATTTGAGCTCTTTTTTGTGTAAATATCTTTTGTCTTATTATTTTTTTTCGTAGCTGGTGTCGTTTGTCCCAAAATTGAATTTTTTCATTTTCAATGTTTTTCACGAATAAAACAAAAACTACATTTCCTATAAAAAGTCATTAATAACAAATTTGTAGATCTTTTCTGGGGGCACAATTTTTTTGAATTCATTTTTTTTCGAATCTTGCATAGTTAGACCGCAAAATGGAATTTTTTATTTTTCATTATTTTTTGTGCGATCAAAATTTGAATTTTCGAAAAAATTCAAAAATTTGTTATGATAATCTTATAGGGCTTTCAAAGAGCAACGTTTTTCTTCTCTTGGTTTTTTTTTCATATCGTGCGCTGTTTGGCTCAAAATATTCATTTTCGTTTGTTTTTTTGGATTTTGAAAATGCTATAACTCTGATAATTTTCTTTTCATTGAAAAAAGTCAGAAGGATCAATTGTTTCAGTTTTCGAGTTCTATGAGTAGCCGCACATAGAATTTTTAAATCTTGAAAAAAATGGTCTTGAAAATTTTGAAAATGCTCTAACTTTTTGAATTTTTATCTAAAATAGCTGGTTAGCGAACTCGTTCTTTCTTTTTAGGCCCCAAAAAAGTGTGCCAAAGCACAATCCAATCTGATCAATCTTTCAAAAGTTACTTAAATTTCAAGCTTTTTTCTTTAATTTTTATACTTTTGGGACTCTCAACATTTTTTAAGTTGTTTAAAATTTGTAATTACTTGTAAAATTTTCTGGAAGGGTGATTGCCAAAAAGTTGAGTATTTTGGACAATGAGATTCTCGAAAAGAGCAAAAATTTCAAATGGTCGAAAATATAGTTTTTTTGTAAGAGTAACCCGAGATAATATGGGGTTGAAAATTTATGGGGTAAAAGATACAAGAATTTGGTTGAAAGTTCTTGTATTTTGTATAAAATTGAACTATTTGGTTAAAATCTAAAAGGGTTTATTTGAATATTTAACTAGATGGTAGAAAATTTACTTTAAGGTTGAAAATTCAACTCTTTTGTAGAAAATTGGTCTTTTTTGTTTCAAAATTCAATCATTTAGTTCAAAATTAATGTATTTTGTTGAAAACTCAACTATTTCCTCAATGATCCCAACTTTGGCATGTTGAGCTACTGCGCTTGCCCAGCGCAGCGGCCCTCATTGGTCGCTGTTGGCGCGCAATTCAAACCGGGTATAATTAACAATTATTGAAATTAAAATAGATAATTAATATAAATTGAGAAAAAAATAATAATGCTTACATTTTGTAATTAATAGTGTATTTTTTCAGTTCCAAAGACTAACTTATATTTCACCAATTAATTTTTGAATAAACACATTTTTAACATTCAATATAATATGTATCAATTTTTGCATAATTTCCTGTAAAAATTTCTATTGCAAAAAACAAGAATACTAGATAATCGATTATTATCGAAATCTACTTTCAAGGACGAGGTCTACATGTATTTTTTCACCTAAATGTAGAAAAGATAGTGATATTGTCAAACAAGTGATAACAATATACTCAAGATAAAATGTGTGTATTCAAATAAGGTTAAAAATATATATAGAAAATTCCAAAAATATTATAAATAAGTATTTTTCAAACTTTAAATAAACATTTTTCTTATTCAAACACCTTTTTTAATGCAATATAAATTTATCCTTTGAATTCAAAGAAAATATGCTATTATTAACAAAATATACGCATCAGTATTTTTTTCTAACCTTACATCACAAATTACGTAATTTCTGATATCAATGTGCAATTTATAATAATTATCGGCTTAAATTTCAATAATTGTTCATTATACCCGGTTCAAATCGCGCGCCAACAGCGACCAATGAAAGCCGCTGCGCCGGGCAAGCGCAGTAGCTCAACATGCCAAAGTTGGGATCAGTGAATTTCCTTAAAAACTCGTGTTTTTTTTTGGTAGAAAATAGATATTTTTGTTAGAAAATTCATCCATTTGGTTGCAAATTCAACTATTTGGTTGGAACTGTAACTATTTTGCTAAAACTTCACGTATTTTGTTGAAAATTCGTCTTTTTGAAAGAAAATTAATCTCTTCTTGGTTAAAAATACAACTATTTGGTTCAAAATGTAACTATTCCGTTGGAAATTCGTATTTTTGTTTCAAAATGTAATTATTTCGTTGAAAATTTGTCTTTTCAGTAGAAAATTAATCTTCTTGCTGAAAAATTCATCTTTTTGGTTGAAAATTTAACTATTTCTTCAACAAAATTTTATTTTATTTGTTTATTTCATTTTATAATCATAGTTATTTTAATTTTAGAGATAAGGTGAACAGAAAAAAGTTAGATACACACACATGGATATTTTTTTAAATTTTATTTTCGAGCTCTTGAGGTTGAATTAAATCGAAATATGTCAAAAAAGTAGATTTTGAAAATTTAGGTCTTCACACCCCCCCCCCCTTCGTTTTGTCAAATGTCCACGTTTTGAGACCCCCTGAATAAAAAAAAGGTTTTTAGGAATGTGCCTGTCTGTTTGTCTGTAGATTTTATTTTGTTAGCACGATAACTTTCGAAAGAATTGACATATTGGATTTTGGTTTGGTACACTCTTCAAGTGTCCTAAAATGAAGGTCAAGTTCATTAGCCAGCCATTTTGGATAAAAATTCAAAAAGTGAGCGCTTTTTCCAAAATTTTGAGACCACTTTTTTTTTAATCTAAAAATTCTATGTACTGATATTCGTAGTACTCGAAATGACAAAACAATTTATCTCAATGACTTTCTGTGATAAAACAAAAATTACTGGAGTTATAGCATTTATAAAATTCCAAAAAACAAACAAAAATTAACTTTTTTAGCTTGAAAAATTGAAAATTCAAATTCTGATCGCACGAAAAATAAAAAATCAAAAATTCCATTTTACTGTAAAAATATACAAGATACGAAAAAATATGATTTGACAAAAATTGTGTATTCAACAAAGATCGACAAATTTGTTATAAGTCACTTTTTGACAGAACGCGTAGTTTCTGTTTTATTCGTACAAAACTGAATTAAAAATAGAAAAATTGAATTTTTAGACAAACGACACAAGATACGAAAAAAATAAATAGACAAAATTTGTTTACCCCCAAAAAGAGCTACAAATTTGTCATTGATCACTTTTTGATAGGATGCGTAGTTTTGGTTCTAACCGTGAAAAATAACATTAACAATACAAAAATTAAATTTTTGGAAAAACGACGCAAGGTACGAAAAAAAAATGAATCAACAAAAAGTGTGCGTTCAAAAAAGATCTACAAATTTCTTAGCGATCACTTTTTGATAGGACGCGTGATTTTTTTTGTTTGAGGATTGAAATATTTTGTTGAAAATTCGTCTTTTCTGTTGAAATTCAGCTGTTTTTAGATTAAAATTAAAATCTTTTTTGGTTGAAATATCAACTATTATATTTTATTTGAGAATTCATCTTTTTTGGTTGGAACTCCAACTATTTAGTAGAAAGTGAAAATTATCTTTTTTTTTAATTGAACTATTTTGTTTAAATTTTTCCGCGTGAAAATTAATTTATTAACTGAAAATATAATTATTTCATGCATAGTTGAAAATTTATCTTCTTCAGTTGAAAATTCAATTATTTGGTTGAAAATTCCTCTATTTTGTTAAAAAATAAACTTTTTTGGTATGAAATTAATATTGTTGTTTGAAAATTCATTTCTTTGGTTGAAAATTTTAATATTAGGTTGAAAATTCCTTTAAAATTTCAAATATTTGTTTTATAATTTTGAAAATTTTGTTAGAAGTCAATCTTTTTTGGTAGATATTAACCTTCTTGGCTGCAAATTTATCCTTCTGGTTAAAAATCTATCTCTTTGATAGAAAATTAGTTTTTTATTGGAAATCATTTTTTATTAATGAAAATTCACCTATAATATAAACAAATTACCAGAGTTATAGCATTTACAATATTACAAAAAAACAAAAGAAAATGAAAATTTTACGCCAAACAACGCACGATATGAAAAAAAGTCAAAAGATGAAAAACATTGATTTTTGAACACCCTATAAGATTGTCATAACAAATTTTGGAATTTTCTTGAAAAATCGAAAATTCCAATTTAGATCGCACAAGAAAATAATGAAAAATAAAAAATAGCATTTCTAACAAAAGAGCTAGGCTTTCAAATAAAATCGGGAAAAAATGAATGTTTAACAAAAAAGTTTCAAAATTCAACCAAATTGTTAAATTTTCAACCAGGAAGAAGATTTTTTTAACCAAGAAGATTATTTTTTACCAAAAAAGACGAATTTTTAAGAAAATAAATTAATTTTCAACAAAAAAGTTCAACTTTCAACTAAAAAAAAAATTTAACCGAATATTTGAATTTTTAACTATACAAGATCAATTTTTTTAACCACAAATGAAATAGTTTAATTTTCAGTTGGAAAAATTAATCTTCAACTGAAACAATCCATTTTTTGCAAAGTAATTGCATTTTCGAAAAATTAATTATCATTCCCCTCTTTTTCTAATTTTTCTGCTCATACATACGAACTGAATTTGGTTGAAAATTCAAAAATTTTAATAAAAAGTCATACTTTTTGGATGAACATTCAACTGTTTTGTTGAAAATTCTACGTTTGGCTTGAAAATTTCACACTTTGATTGCAATTTTTTTTTCTTTTTTGACTGACAATTTTTTCTGGTTAAAACTTCAAATTTATGTTCTTCGGTAGAAAATTCCACTTTTTGTTAAGAATTCGACTTTTTGCCTTGAAAATTCAACAATTTGGTATAAAATTCTACTATTTTTAACAAAATCAAACTGTTTTTATTTGAAATTGAAATGTTTTTATGCTGAAATATCAACTATTACATTTTTCGTTAAAAATTTATCCGTTTAGGTGGAAAATTCATTTTATTTTTAGGTGAAATTTTTTTTTTTCAAACTAATTCATTTTTTGGTTAAAGATTCACAATTTTGGTTGAAAATTCATTTTTTTTTCTAATTTTTTTCCAACTGAAGATGTAGCTATTTTGTTGAAAATTGAACTGATTGGTTGAAAATTAATTTTTTTTTTTAATTCATATTCTTTGGTTGAAAATTCAACTGTTTTATGGAAGATCCGTCTTTTTTGCTTGAAAAATCAACAATTTGGTAGAAAATTAAACTTTAAGAAAAATTAAACTGTTTTTTATTTTAAATTAAATTTTTTTACGTTGAAATATCAATTATTACATTTTATGTTAAAAATTCATCTGCTTAGGTTGAAAAATCAACTTTTTAGTTGAAAGTTGAAGTACTTTCTTAAAAGTGAATTTGTTGGTTAAAGGTTCAAACTTTTGATTGAAAATCCATTTTTCCATTTAACTTTTTTTTTTCAAACTCAAAATTTAACTATTTTGTTGAAAATTGAACTGATTGGATCAAAATTAACTTTTTTCTGAAGATTCATATTCTTGGTTGAAAATTTAATTGTTTTGTTGAAAATTCGACTGTTTGGCTTAAAAACTCAACAACATGGTATAAAATTCTACTATTTTGTATAAAATTAAACAGTTTTTTGTTATAAATTAATCATTTTTTAAGGTAAAATATCAGCTATTACATTTTTCTTTAAAAATTCATCTGTTTAGGTGAAAAAATGTAACTCCTTGGTTGAAAGTTAAACTACTTTCCTAAAAGTTAATTTTTTCTTAAAGATTCACAATCAAAGTTGAAAAATCTTTTTTTTTTCGGGTTAAAAGTTATTATTTTTTTAACTGAAAATGTAACTATTTAGTTGAAAATTGAACTGATTGGTTGAAAATTAAATTTTGGTTGAAAATTCATTTTCTTGGTTATAATATCAACGATTACACTTTTCATTGAGAATTTATCTTTTGTCGTTTAAAATTCGACTACTTTGTTAATTCATAAGAAAGAGTAAGATTTTACCAACCTAAATAAATTCAAGAAAAAAAAATATTTTTCAAAGAAAAGTGAAGAAACAGTGGCATTAGTGTATAATTGTGAGAAAAAAGCGTCTTTAGGGTCATTTTTTCGAAATAGTATCAAAGTAGTAACGTCGCTCAAAAAAAGTGTCAAATAGTGTCAATAGTGTTTTTAGTCCGGTGCCTGTATTTAGCAATTTTTTATTTCAAATTTGTAGGCTTCATTAAATTATGCTTTGATATAAGTATTTTTCTGAGATAGTTTCAGAAAAAATTATTATTCAGTTTGAAACGAAAATTGTTAAAAATTGTAGAACATTATGATTTTGGACCATACATTCCGAAGTATCCAAACGAAAAGGTTCCATCTCGGAGAGGCCAAATGAAAAGGTGCTAACTCGTGAAGACAAAATGAAAAGGTGTCAACTCGCGTGACAAACTCTTGAAGCTTCAAAATCCCATATAAATTGTATTGTGGACATCAGCGCCCTAAACTGTGTAGCAAATTTTCATTTGGTCTCCACAGGTTAGCACCTTTTTATTTGGGTTCTTCGTGATGGAACCTTTTCATTTGGATGAGTTGATTTTTGAGCCCTACGGCTTTTAGATAATTTACATATTTATCTTTCAGTTTCTAAAAGATGGCGAGCTATAAGTCAAAAATCATGGAATAATTTTAAATCTCTCGATTTATTGGCAAAGACTTGGGGAATTAAAAAAAATCTTCAAGATAATTGTTTGATAAAAAGCATTGATTTCAACAAAATTGTAGGGCTTTGTGGAAAATACTTAACAAGCATCAATATTGATGTAATCACATTCAGTAAAGTTTACCATTTGCTGCCCAATATTCGAGAGCTACAATTGCTGGGTATTGTTTATAGTGATTACAAAGAAGAGGAACTCGCCAGATGTTTGTCAAAAATGAAACAACTGAAATCCTTTTCGCTACATAATTCTTATCTATTCTGGAGTGGTACTTTTCTACTCGAATTACCTTTTGAGATGATTCAAGAGATTATTTTGACGACTGAGGAATCAGTGTCTTATGATAATAATTTATTATCTACGGTTAGTATCATTTCTAATACACAAAAATGTTTTTGTCCGACCCCCCTTGAAAACGCGCCATGCATGCACGTGAGGCAGGCGTAATGTGGCCGCTTCCAACCCAGTGACGTTCGCACATGCGCACTCCGCTGCCGGGCCAACATGAAACTTTACGCCCGCTACATAACCCTGCTGGAAGTAAAAAGATTGAAACAGATAGAAATTTGGGGATAGGAAAAGATAGAACTATTCTATCTCTCTCAATGGGTCACTTTGCATCCCTAAAACGCTATCTTTTCTTATCCCTAATCTCAATAACTTTCTATCTTTTTCTCTATCCTTCATCACGAAGGACTCTTATCTTTTTCGATCCATTAGTCTATCTATCTATTACGAATTCCAATCTTTTTCAATCTCTTTCTCTATCCTTCGTGACCGAAGACTCTTATCTTTTTCTATCCCTTAGTCTATCTATCTATTACGAATTTTAATCTTTTTCAATCTCTCTCTATTCTTCGTGACCAAAGTCTTATCTTTTTCTATCCCTTAGTCTATCTATCTATTACGAATTTTAATCTTTTTCAATCTCTTTTTCTATCCTTCGTGACCGAAGACTCTTATCTTTATCTATCCCTTAGTCTATCTCTCTATTACTAATTTCAATCTTTTCCAATCTCTTTCTGTATCCTTCGTGACCGAGGACTCTTATCTTTTTCTATCCCTCAAAATTGGGGAGTCCAACGAAAAGTTAAAAAATTCATTAACAAAATTAATTTGACTTTGACCACGTATCAGAAAGACAACGTGACGTCCATGCTTATATACCTACATAATTAAAATTAATTTCTCTATCTCACAGTCGACAACTGTGACGAACTTGAAATAAAACGGGTTGTTAGGCCTCTACTTATAGGCCCGAAGATTGATTTCACTTGTTGGTTACTTTTACCTTCAGCCACCTAGCGTCCCCTGCTGGAATTAAAAAGATATAGATCCTATCTTTTTGAATAATTTTGAATCTTTATGATAGAAAGAAAGTATGCAATTCTATCTCTTCGTCAATATAAATTCACGTCTATCTTTTTCAACATCGTCTTTTCTATCTCATCCTATCCATTATTTATCCATATCAACCTTTTTTTATCTCAGTGTCAATCTAAATTCCCGTCTATCTTTTTCAATCTCATTTTCATTATTTCATCCTCTTCTACGTTCATGAACGCCAATCTCTTTCTATCTATTTTTCAATCTGAATTCACGTCTATCTTTTTCAATACCCTCTTCTCTATCTCATCCTGTCCTTCATCTATCCACGTCATGATTTTTCTATCCCTAAATCAATCTACATTTCCATCTATCTCTTTCAATATCCTCTTCCCTATCTCATTGTATCATACATCTATCAACGTCAATCTTTTTCTATCTATTTTTTAATCTGAATTCACGTCTATCTTTTTCAATACCCTCTTCTCTATCTCATCCTATCTTTTATCTCTCCAGGTCAATATTTTTCTACCCCTAAATTAATCTAAATTTCCTTCCATATTTTTCAATCTCCTCTTCCCTATCTCATTGTATCATACATCTATCAACGTCAATCTTTTTCTATCTATTTTTCAATCTGAATTCATGGCTATCTTCTTCCATACCCTCTTCTCTATCTCATCCTATCCTTTATCTATCCACGTCAATATTTTTCTATCTCTGAATTAATCTAAATTTCCATCTATCTTTTTCAATTCCTCTTCCCTATCTCACTATATCATACATCTATCAACGTCTGTCTTTCTCGATCTATTTTACAATATAAATTCACGTCTATTTTTTCAATACTCTTTTCTCTATCTTTTCTCTAGATAGGGAAAAGGAGATTGAAAAAGATAACGGTAGTTTACATTGATAGAGAGATAGAAAAATATTGGCGTTGACAGAAGCAGGATATGGTGAGATAGAGAAAAGGAGATTGGAAAAGAAAGACGTGAATTTAAATAGACAAAAAGATAGCAAAAGATTGACGTCGATAGAAGCAGGATAGGATGAGATAGAGAAAAGGAGATTGGAAAAGA
>CAKNYM010037118.1:0-15680 GCA_932195095.1 Andricus curvator | reverse complement strand
AGAAAGACGTGAATTTATATAGACAAAAAGATAGAAAAAGATTGACGCGGATAGATCGAGGATAAGAAGAGATGGGGAAAGGGAGATTGAAAAAGATAACAGGGTTTTAGCTTGATAGAGAGATAGAAAAAGATTGACGTGGATAGATAGAGTGTAGGATGAGATAGAAAAGAGTGGATTGAAAAAGAAAGACGTGAATTTATATAGAGAACAAGATAGAAAAAGATTGACGCGGATAGATCGAGGATAAGAAGAGATAGGGAAAAGGAGATTAAAAAAGATAACAGGAGTTTCGATTGATAGAGAGATAGAAAAAGATTGACGTGGATAGATGAAGTATAGGATGAGATAGAAAAGAGAGGATTGAAAAAGATAGACGCGAATTTAGATTGACAAAGAGATAGAATGGGATACATTTTCTCTATCTATTTCGAACATAAAGATTCAAAATGATTCAAAAGGATAGGATCTCTATCTTTTTACTTCCAGCAGGGAACACTTTAGGCCCGCTAAATAACACTTTACGCCCGCTACATAAAACTTTACGCTCACTACACACACACTGCACGACGCAAGTGAGAATATAAAGGAAATTATCTTTATCTCTGAAAAAATTGTATCGCTGCACCCCACAGTCTCTCTTCTGCAAAGTACGCTATTTCTTTCTTTCACTTATAATCTGAAATTGTCAAGTACACCAAACATCCTCTATCTGTTTAACATGCTTGTTTTCCAGAAGGGTAGGACAAAAAGTATGATGTGTATCAAGGGCGTACGGCTATTTTGCCTCGTGCGAGTGCTGACCTCGCTTCGCTCGGGCGGCAATTTTACACTCGTCAAAATAGCCTTCTTTACGCCCTCGATACACAATATACTATTTCGTGGTTTCTCTAGTCGGTTTTTCGTGCAGTGCAATTGAAACATCTTTGTTTCAGGTTATCAAAAAATGCAAAACACTTCAGACATTCGTCATTGACGGATGTGAAGAACCTGCAGATGAAATATTGGAAGCCTTACCTCAACACGCTGATACTTTAAAGAATTTGAAAATTAAATTTGTGGAATTTGATGACCAATCTCTATTATTGTCAACAATATCTGCGTTAGTATATCTTGAAAAATTAGATATTAGCCACTGCTCCTTTGTTAACGATGAATTTTTAGAAGTGGTCAGCAAAAACTGCAAGAAACTGACATACTTGGACTTATGGGGTGAGTAAATTGTTGTCGTCATCAGCAGTAATTCCTATAATCAGAAAATGTTGGATTTTGTTGGTATACTGGTCCATTCCATTTTTGTATCTTCTTCCGAACGTTGTGTATGATTATCTGATGTTAACTAATGATGACCAGGTAAGAATTTAATTAGAAGATGATGTCCACTAATGGAACAGTGTATCAACAAAATCCAACAGCCTCTAATTAAATTATTACCTAATCAACACCAAGCAACATCAACTATATAATTCCTATACCTATCTAAAACCTTTCTCTATCATTCTCTATATTGATTTGGAATCAAATTGATAATTGATTTATTTAAACATATCTTACTTGCCAGAACTCAAAACCCCACAACTGGAAAAATTAAGAAGTTTGGTAGTATTAGATGTGAGTGGTGATCAGACTATGCATGAGGAATGTTTATGTACTTTTTTGGCAAAAGCACATCAACTCCAGGCACTTAATCTCACATACTGTCCTTCAGTTACTGACAAACTTTTGTATGTTGCGACTGAGGTTGTTAAAATGCGCAAATCTAATATTGAGCTTGATTTATTTGTAACTGGAACAGCAATAAATACGGAAATATTTCATAAAGATGCGCCGTTACTGAATATCTTTCGTTCAGGATTAAAGCCACTGGCTCAATATGGTATTGAAGGTTCATTTCGCGTCATGGACTTCCCAGATGTTGAGATTATTTAATCGCAAATTTACTTACAATTGATGTCGATAAATAATTCAAAGCTCAATACGAAATTAATTTACGTAAATTTGAATAAAAGACTATTCAACAAATTATGGTTTATTATTATCCTTTACATATTTACACCTAAAGCTAATAAGATGAAAGATATTTCTGTTTGCTTGATTCATGTGACGAAGAAGCTGAAGAAAATACAATTTTTTGTAGTGGAAATCGCCTTTCTTCAATATCGATAGTTTCGCTTTTATGGGACTTGGGAAATAAGTTATGAAAGATGAAATTATGAACCCGAGTAACTTTTCCTGACAAATGGGTGAAAAATGGGCTAGATCGCTGTTTTTTCAGAATTACTGGAAGTTACGTCCACTTTAATTGATCTTCAGAACATTTCTTTATATGAACAGGCTCGAAAGTACAGATGCAAACTTCAGACTTATATTTCTTCCACTTTAAACAAAAATTCGGTTATTTTGAAGGATAATAACACGGCATCTATTGGAGGTAGAAGATTTCTTCCTTCGAAATTAGGTTAGAATTTTCTATAGTCTCTTGTTGTTAAACACTTTGCCCGCCTAACCTCCGTAACTGCCCGTCCAATGTTCTTAAATGCCCGCTATCTTTCTAACTACCTCACTAAACCCCTCAAATGCCCGCTACCTTCCTAACTGCACACACAAACTTCCCAGCTACCCACGCCATATTCCTCAATGTTCCTCTAACATTCCTAAGTGCCTGCTACCCTCAGAAATACCCGCCCAACTTTCTTGAATGCCTGCTACCTTCCTAACTGTCCCTACAAACTTCTTAATGCCTACCTCCTTCCTTACTGCTTGTCAAACATTCTTAAATACCTGCTACCTTCTTAACTGCCTAACTAACTTCCCTAAATACCTGCCCAACCTTCGTGAATTCCCACTATCTTCATGACTGACCTCCCAAACTTCAAAACTGTCCGCCTGACCTTTCTAACTGTCCGATACCTCCCTAAATGTCCGTCCAACCTTCTCAAGTGGAAGATTAACCTTTCTAAAATGATCTTCTAACTGCTCAATTAATTTTAAACGGCCTGATCAATAGGGTGGTTCGAAAAAAGACATTCCATCTTCTTTTCCATAAGAAGAGAACTGAGAAGATCCCCATATCTACCTCTTAAAATCACTTCCACGAATATGAATTGCGTATTATATTATTATTATTATTATTATACCATCAAGCCATTTTCCTTTCGGGGAAGGGGTTGTTGATCGGGTTAATTTTACTCTTCTCATTTTCTTAAGAGGTCCACGAGTCGCTATCACGAAGACTACGAATCTACGAAGACTACGAATGTCGCTACGAATTAATAAGGTAAAGGGACATATCATGAAACATGTCTCAATTATGAAACATTTTGACAAAAATTTCGATTTATAAATAATTTAAAAATACATTTTTGAGTACAAATTATTATATTATTAAGTATGAAAGCTAGGCTTTTGATCTATATAAAAAGCTAGTATGGTTCTAAAGTTTTAAGCACTGAAAAATAATTTTAGTCATGTAAACTCCAAACTCGGGAAAATTGATTGCCATTTATCCGAGTCAGAAAGCTTGATACCTATAATTTGTTTTATCTCGTGTATTAAAAAATTTCGATTATTTCACGTGTGTAATAGATTGAATGACAGCTTAAGTGTATAGATTTGAGATTACTGCACTTTTTCTTTATTTGGATACAACTTTATTTATTAATTAGTTGTTTCATAATACGTACACATTTTTTAAGACCGTCCGTATTTATGGAACAGAGAAACATGGGTGTTTCATATCGACGGACACGTTTTCAACTAGTGTTTCATTCGAGCGATATTTGACGAGAAACATACTAAACGAAAAAAAATCTCGTTTAATTGTCAAAATTATCGTATCGGCTCGTCCCGTTTCCACAAGAGTATCAGTTCAACCGAGCGATGTCGAGTACATTTGACACTTGTAAAACAACTTGTTTTTTTTTTATCCTGCTTATTATCAATGAAAGTAAATGTGGTTATCTTTATAGAGAATATACATTTTTCTCCACGCAACCATTTTAATTATTATCTGCGTGCGGCGACAATTTAAAATATAAAATTACAAGAAATGAATTATATCATGAAGGAAATGTATATGGCATATACGTATATAATTATAAAAATATAAAATAATAATACAAATATTACTTTGCTCTATCAACACTGTTTGTATACTACTTGTTCCGGACAAAACTAGCTTAAATAAGAAAAAAATTGATAAATTCATGTGTAAAAAGAAATAGCGATAATCCATGAAATTAATATGAAGTTTGTTTTTGAAATGATATTTCTGATTTAAACGAGGAGAAAGGGTGTTTATCACCTTATTATATTGAGGTCCGGTTGGCGATACTTTTTGTAAGAAATTTGATGTGTTTAGCGATGTTGTTTAAATGTTGAAACGTAATACGACGGCGACGTTGGCACAAAAGACTTTCGTGGCGAATATTATAACAAAGAAGCGAGGAATGTTTGCAAATCATATCGAATTTCGCACCACGATCGCCGACAAAGACAAATTCAAAGTTTCTTGTGTGGTCTTATTTTGTAACGCCTTCAAATAAATTTAATGGGTATTTCCGAATAAAGAAGTAATGCGTTCAATTATTTAATGGTAAATTAGGATACATTACATTAATATATATATATATATATATATATAAACTAGGATGGTTTATACATGGGTTAGGTTTTGAAAATATGCGTAGAATTGTAA
This sequence comes from Andricus curvator, assembly GCA_932195095.1. Taxonomy (NCBI): domain Eukaryota; kingdom Metazoa; phylum Arthropoda; class Insecta; order Hymenoptera; family Cynipidae; genus Andricus; species Andricus curvator. The sequence goes on along the minus strand of CAKNYM010037118.1, from coordinate 10,984 downwards.
AGAAAGCAGAAAACATGGATAGATGAATTACCGGGTAAAAATTAAATTAATAATTTGCAATAAAGCGGTGGTTTTAATATAAAGTTATTCGAAGTTTTTTGCGCACGCTGTGTCTCGCTGGATATGGATAAATCCATAAACAGAGGCCAAACTTATGAGCTTGGTGACACCAAGGCCTTGATTACCTGGGAAACCAAATTTCTTTCCGCACAAAAGGTAAATTATTACGTGCACGGATACAGACAGGAACCTACACCCACACATACACACATGCCTGAATTTGTCATTTTTATCATGTTCTCTTCTCGAGATTTACTCTCTCTCTCTCTCTCTCTTTCTGTCACTCTCTCTCTCTTTTCTCTTCAATATATATAATGATCTCATTATCATCTTATACTCTCTCTTAGCTGCCATCTTTCCTCTTCTCATTCCTCTCTTTCTTCTCCTCTTCCTTTCTCATTCTGGGCCCCACTTACACACTACACGTATACATCACGCACACCTAATCCGTGGCCGTGAGGCTATGAGACAGAGCGGCGAATAGACATTAAGGGATGGTGGTGGGAAAATTGAGGAGTGGGAATAGTCCGAGACTATAAAGAACCTGACGATCTTCTCAACGGGATTTTTTTGCTTTCTGGTTTCTGACGAGGTACGTTGATTAGTTACCATTGTATTCGAACTAATTGTATTATGTGCTCAATTTTCAGTCTAATAATTGTACTTTGTTTTTAATTTCCTTTAATTTTTTAATTTCTTAATGTAGTTTACATCTCAGAAAATTTTATATTGTTCAATCGATCCTTATTATTTTATTATCAATTTGTTTCTGACGAATGAATTAAAGCAAATAAGTTATTCAAAATGTTGTTCTTAATTTGCATGAAATATTCATTATCCCAGTATTTATCGAAAACATTACTCGATTTTTTCTAGGTTTCAGCAAAAGTTTTTGAAAGAAATGTTTCAATATTTGCAATCTATGTGTACTTTAATACATATACTCAATAAATTAACATAAATATGAATTATTGAATATCTGCCCAGCGAACTTCAAAGGACATAACATATAAATTTTATAAAAAGTTTAGATACTGCCATATATTTTCAATAATGATCATGCTAAAAAATTAAGAATCATCAGAAATTATCTAAATAGATTTAAACATTAATTTAATGTTCCTGAATATTTGATAGTTGCTTTCTAAAAAATATGTGACTGAAAAAAATTTAAATAAGATTCAATACATCTTCCAGAGTAAAAGATTTTATTGACAACTTTCCTAATAAGTATTAGGAATCTAAATTAAATTATTGATTTCCTTCAACGTAGAATCAACCATTGAAGTCAAAGAACACGCATTCCAGGAGTTAAGGTACATTAAATGTGTAATAAATTTATCAGCTAGTATATTTCTGTGCTTTCGGACAACTAGAGAGATTCGAGAGAATAGACGCTCTGATGGGACTGAAGTAGCTGGAGTCCACAAAAAATCTCATGCCATTCTAGCCAGATTCGGGAAGAGTTTTTCGTGCTTTTCCCACCACTTTAGCACACCTGTGTATTTTCCAGCGCGTTTTTGGGATAAGTAAGGATCGAGTTCCCATCAACAATCCGTTGAACCCGTTGCTGTTTTAGGGGCAGATGAGTTCTGTCTTTCTTCTGGGTTGGAATCTGTTTCGTATAAGACGTCCACATTAAGTTTGTCGTTATTTTTGTCTTTTACAGTAGTTTTCAAGACTCTAATTTCCGAATCAAGAGCAATCTATCATTAATGATGAGTATTATAATAAATATAGAGATGCACTATAATAACGATTTTCAAAATTTTTAATTTTTTAAACATTAATAATTATTAAGCTACACTGTTAAAAATGTTTGGAATTCTCCAACACTTCTACAATACAAGCGTAAGGCAAAATTGCAAACACGGTATTGGAATACCGAAATTGCAATGCATGCATTGTAAGCGTCGTAAATCGTGAAGTCACCGTCGAGAATTCCAATACATGTATTGTAGCGTTTATAAGTCGAAAATTGTGCTCATGCGCCTCATCCGACCCATGTATCGCTGCATGATCCGTTGCATTTGAAAAATACAACATTATGTATTGTAGCGTTACCCTACATTTCGGAAATAAACTTCCAATACATTTAGTGGAAGTTTTATGCGGAAATTTGTAACAGTGTAGACATAATCTCACTTTAATTCATATATATTTTAGGTAAATTGAATATATTAAAGATGTAAACTTTTGATTTTAAGAAAAAAAAGTTTTACTACAACTTTGGAACTGTACCTGTGGTTTGTAATACTGAGTTTTATAGTTATCTTCAAATTTCTCCACAGATTCTTTTGCCATTCCCTTTCCCCATGCAATTAGTTCAAATGTCTCTCTCCTATGCCTAGGATCCAAAATTAAAAAAGCGCAGTTAGTCCAGTGGCACTTTTTATGGTGCTTGAAAAGTTTTTCGACAGCTTCTTCAAGGGCATCCTTGAAATGTTGCAAGTATTTGGTTGCTTATTCCAAAATATACCATGCATAGGCAGTTATAAGCAAATGTTTTAATTCCATGTTGTTTTGCCAGAGCATGATTAATGCTGCTTTCAATCCAAATGCTAATATTAGCATTGCGAATGTCGAATTCCATCTGGTCGAAACATCAATGTTAGGGGACATCATCTTGACGTTGCAGATGGTACAGAAAATAATTTATTTATTTAGCCACTGCTCGGAATTCTTCAGTAAACTGAATAAAGTTCTCAGCTCAGACAGTGGAGAAGTTTTTCCTTTTTCCTCAGAATAGAATTCATTTTTGCTGCTATCATTTTCATTTTCACTATCTCCATAAACTTCTTCAAGCTGGTCTTCATCTTCATTAATCAAAGCATTCTAATCAGTTCCCTTGATGTCATCTATCTGCAGTATATTCAACATTGCTTGAGCACCCAGATTCAAAATGTGAGCAATGCAACGATAATGTTGATCTTCGGCATCAAAATTAAGCATTGTCTTAGATAGTTCTTCCATGAACTTTGTATTAGCAAAAGCATTGTCCACAGTTATGCCCTGTAGTTTATTTTCTATTTTATATTTCTAAAGAGTGCTGTAAAAAACTTGAGAGATATCGCGGACAGTATGACGTCCATTAGAAGCAACGAAATAGATGACAAAGGAGTGTAAAACCCAATCATCACTGATGAAGTGCCCTGTAATTCAATAATAGGAGCGATGGGCAATTGAAGACCAACCATCGATCGTAAAGGATATTTTAGAAGGATTCATCAACAAGATTTTCATAAGAACTCCTTGTTTCTCTGTAAACCGTAGTTCCACTTCCGAATTTAGATAATTTCGTAATGGAGGTTTAACTTCTGGTTTCAAATAGTGAAATATATCTTGAGTCATATCATCTTCGAAAAAGGAATAAGGCAAATACTTCCTAGTCACCCAGTCAACCACCTTCTTATTGTAAATACCGCGATCAAAGGTCTAAAATTTGAAAGAAAGTATATATAGTTAGAAGAATAATAAAGAATAAAGAATTTTAGAGAAAGTACCGTATGAATTTGTCAAAATTTGAATGAATTTTGAATGAATAAGATTTTACCTAAGTTTAATAAAAAAAATATTTTTTTTTGTCGAAGCTACCTCAACTGAAAATTGTTGTACCTTTTAGATCTTATTTTAAATAAACAAAGAAATTTAAGGTAGTTGAACAAACATTTAAGGTAACTGTCTCAGTCGTGGCGGTGGTACCAGTTGTGACCAAAATCTGTCATCTTTCTTAAAAATTAACAATTTGGCTCAGATAAATAATTTATCATTTAAGGAGTGATTTTGATTACTTATTCTCTTCAGAAATTCCAGAACCGTTCATTTCGACGATAATAAGTTATGACCACGACTGGTGCCTCAGGTGGCCACGACTCCCTTTTTTTTTAATATGTAAAAAATTTTATACTCAGTATAATAAAATTTTGCAGCGTTCAATATTTAATAGTCTCCCATAAATTATTTGGTATAATAGATAAGAAATACTTGAGTTTGTGTTTTTTGCGAAGGATAAGTCTCTTCGAATTCTTTTGGGTAATTATTTGGAAGATGCCGCTTTAAACCAGAAGTATTTGAGTCTTTCATTTTACAGGCTTATTTGCCTTATTCTCTTGACATAATTTGCATGTTCCAACCTTACACCTGTCTTGAATGGCATATTTGAAGGACTCTTCTAAGGATTTTCCACCACTCTTCCGTTTTTTACATTTAAAAGAGGTCGGATCTCCAACTTGAATACTATGTATTTATTAATTAAAAAAATTTTAATGAATCTGATAGTTAATAAAAACGCAAGACCTGATACAAAATGTACACTGTACATATTTATAAATGATAAACATTTAAATAAATTTAAGAATTAATAAAAACGCATGACCTTGCACACTGTATGTATTTATAAATTATAAACATTCAAATAAATTTGGTGGTTAATAAAAATAAGACGTTGTAAAATTTAAAACATATAATTTATATAATTATATTGTACTTCATTGTAGAGTCCTGGTGAGATAAATTGTTTCTAGTGTCCTCTTCTGAATTTAAATTTTTATCCATTTGGTATTATTTTTTGAATATTTGACATCTAAAACGTCAAAATCCAAAATAAGTAGATAACTTCTCGCTCGGAATGACGAGACGATCCGACACGATCAAAACAAAAGATTCACCGAGTAGGACATATCGAGAAACCTTTGCGAACCGAGTGAAGTCGAGCGAGGTAACCGATTTTCTCGGCTCGAATGCAACACTATTTTCAACGCTATTGCTCCTACTTATGGAACAGAGGAACATTTGCAATAAAATGTGTTTTTTATTAAATTAATAAAGTTTATGTTATGTTAGTGTTATATAATACTTAAACTTTAAGTGAAACAAATTAATTTAAAAAAAAGAACGGATGTTCAACAAAATAGTTTAATTTTCAATCAAAGTGAGGAATTTTCAAATAAAATGATGAATATTCAACTGGAATAATTTAATTGTAAACCAAAAAGATAAATTTTCAACTGAAATGATGAATCTTTAACTGGAATGGTTGGATTTTCAACCAAAAAGATGAATATTCAACCATGAAGAATAATTTTCTACAAAAAAATACGAATTTTCAACATAATATATGAATTTCAAACCAAGTTGTTGAATTTGCAACTAAAAATGATAAATTTTTGACAAAAAGTTGAACATAGAATATTTAAATGATAAGTTAACCAAATTAATCATTACCAAAAAAAAACAACAGATTTCCAATCAAACAGTTCAATTTTCAACCAATGTGATAAATTTTTAACTGAAATGATGACTCTTTAACTGGAATAGTTGAATTTTATACCAAAAAGGTACAAAAAATGTTTACCAAGTAATTCAATTTTCAAATAAAAAAGATCAATTATCAACCAAATAGTTGAATTTTCGTCCACAAAAAAAAATACATTTTCAACCAAAAATAAAATATTGTTAAATTTTCGGTTTAAAAAAAACTAATTTATAACAACAGCAAAACGAATTTCCAAAAAAATAGTTAAATTTTCAACTGGAATAGTTAAATTTTCAGTTAGAAAAATTGATTTTCAACCAGGTAGTTAAATTTTCAATGAAAGATGAATTTTCAATCAAAATGATGAATCTTCAACGAAAAAAATTTGTTTTCAACAAAAGAGTTACACTTTTATCGAAGGAGTTGAATTTTCAACTAAAAAAGATGAATTTTCAAGAATAGTTGAGTTTAAAATTTAAAAAATTACATTTCAGTCAACAGAGAAAACAAATTTAAAACGAACTGTTGAATTTTCAAGGAAAAATATGAATTTTCAAACCAAGAAGATTAATTTTCTACCAAAAAGGACGAATATTCAACAAAACACAGGAAGTTATTATTAAGTACAATAAAAGAACAAAAAACCAAACGAAAAGGGTACTTAGCCTAATATTTAATTTACACTTCACTTCGACCAAGTTGCTTAAGATTTGAGTTTATCCTTCGTGGTTTTTTCTTCTTTTTCATCCACCTAAATGAAAATTCATTCCCTATAACAAACGTTTTTGGGCAAAAATAAAATTCAATCTACTTCGTTCTTTGCTGTTCCATAATAGGGACATGCATTATGGAACACCGGTACAAGATTCTAAATGTTGTTTTATAATAGGTACATAGGTAATAGTAAAATAAAAAAATCGGTAAAATAGGTAATAGTACATATAGGTCGTTCCGTTTTGTCATAAATATAATAACTTTGCTTGGACTAAATTTAAATTTTGATAGGCATTTCGCATTCAGAAAAGATCAGCCCATTCGTTGATATAAACATTTTGGAAATATATTCTACCATCGTTCCAAAATTAATAAAAATCTCAAAACCCCCTCGAAATTTGTCTCATGATAGGTACCTTAACCTTCTACAGTAGGCCATAAAAGTATTCGTTTTTGATGATTGTTTAAGTTCTCTTTATTATTTATTTGTGTAAAGTTTATCCTTCGAAGTTAATTTTGGTTGCAAAGAATCTTTCGTCGGAAATCGATGTAAAGTTTATCTTCTGTTTTTTCTGTGAACTTCCGAAATAATCAAGATTTTTCAATGTTCTTGGGTTCTAAGTAAGGAGCGAATTCAATGTAATTTAGGCCCTACTTTGACCCTAATAGTGTCCGAAATCGGCCGTTTTTCCACGTTTAGCGTCAAAGTAGGGTCTGTATTTTATGCACATTAGACCCTCTTTTGAGCCTCCAACTACTACATGTAGCACTTGTGGCATCAAAGTAAGTTCTCTATAATCTCACACCAATATGGATGAATATAATAATAATAATAATAATAACAACATTTGTTATTTACACGGAAAAAATTTATCCGTAAAAAAGTCACGAACTAGTAGCTAGGTCTCGGATATGAGAAAAATTCATCGGATATTTATGTATTTTCGTAAATAACCTGCGAACTTTGAGAAAGATTGACGAACTCGATGTGAAAATTCTAAAACGGTTCATCACTTTCTTTTTACGTGAATAATTACAAAAATATTACGAGTGATTGGGAAAAGATTCTCAGAGCACTCACGAGCTTGCCCGACAAATCTGGGAACTCGAAACTAAGTTCGCCTGTACGTGGCCCACACACACACTCTCCCAAACGCGCGGTGCGTGTGTGCGCTCGTATGTGTGCCTCGAGCTCGTCGGATGAGTGGCTAGAAATTTTATAATACCTATTTTGTTTGGCCTTGATGGCGGCGCGTGTTTACGCACTCCTGGTTTATGTTTAGAAACTTGTGAGTCAGCAGTCTTTGAGGGTTCGAATCTTCTGAGTTGCGAATTTATAAATTAATATAAAATTAATTTGCACAAATAAAATTTTTCCTCTTTATATTTCAGTATGAAATTTTCAGGAACTATTCGTAGGAAATTCGAACTGTTCGTAAGGAACTTCGAAATTTATCCATATATTTCTCATAGAAATAAGGATGTAATGTTTCATTTTTTTATCTCGTATCCGAGACCTAGCTACAAGTTCGTGACTTCTTCACGGATAAATTTTTTCCGTGTATCAGAATAAATAAAATAATATCTTTGATATAAATATCAAGGATATTCGCAATTATTTTATAGATATATTATTCATAATATTTTTAAATTATGTCACTAACGCATAGTACACTGAAAAATCCGCAAGTATTAAGGATCGAACCCGAGTTCGCACGTACTCAGTTTATTTACCAAACGCCTAACGCCCTAACCGATTCACCTAACGGAGCGCGTTAGGATGTCTTCGATAAAATTGCACTTGTCCAACACTTTAAGGCCCAAAATCTTTTTAAACACGAAACAATTATTTGAATAATTACTTTCTTTTTTCTTTTTGTGCTGTAAAATATTTGAAACCAGTTCTGAAGAGTTCATTATAAGTTTTTTTCTGTTTTTTAGAAGTATTCACCTTATACGCTTCACAAGAAATTGAGGCTGGATATTTAAATTTGATTCTATATAATTTATGATTTAAATGAATAAAATGTCAAAAGTGGCGATTTTAACAATATTTTTTTATCTCTTTATTAAGTGAAGACTTTAAAATACTTGTTCGGCATCATAATTAATGAAATTAAACTAAAAAATACAACAAATATTTAGTTTAAGATTCAACCCAATATTCATAAGGAAATAAGTTAATATTAAAAATAACATCACTGGTTTTATAACGAAATGTCTCGTCGTCCCGAAATTCGAGATGAGTAGTCAATTATTTTTCATACGTTTGGCTTTTCTTATTTTCCAACAAATATTATAAAAAAATTAAAACAGTAAATATTTTCTCACGGAAAGAAATGATTTTTCCTACTAAATTAAGTGGTAGACACGTAAATAGTATTATTTCTCTAAGAAAATGTTTCGAAAACTCTCAATAATTGTTATTGTTTAATAACAAAAATAATTTAAAAAGTGGTACTGTTCCTTGAGAAAAAATGATTTTTTTTACGAAATCATGTTGAAAATAGATTAACCGTAATACTCTAATAAAAATGTAAGAACAATCAGTAAATTTATATTATTATGATTATTAAATATATATTTCAATATATTTTTCAATTTTTAGAATTTCTTTATAATATTTGTTGCTAACTATATGAAATATTTTATTCATATAATAAATTAATTTTATGAGATAAACGAATACCTGCATGACTGTAAATAATGCACAATCTCATTATTTATTTATAAAGATGTTTATAATGACTAATTAATCGACAATGTTTAGTAATTATCCGTGATGAATATTATTCACATACAAATTTTCAGAATTTTCAGTTGAGAGCAAATATTTTTTTGTGATTGAGCATTGCAAAGAAGTATTTATTTATATATAAATAATTTATGACAATTTGGTTGAATCCGAAACTAAATATTGTTGTTAATTGAGTGTTCCGATTTAAATTCTATATTTTAGAAAACAATCATTTGTGGAAAACTGGATTAGGAAATTAAGAGATGAGAAGACGTACCCCTATGCTAGAAGCTTTTCTTTTAGTCTTATTTCCTTCAGAGGTTACTCAAAAACAAGATCTTGGCACGTAGAATTGAGATAAGAAATAAAATTTGCTATGTTACATTATTCTCTTTTTGACATCAGTGGTTTAAAAAAAGTAAAACAAGAAAAATCAGGAATATTTGGTTTATTAGAACAAAAAACACGTTGCGGATATTAGGAATATTGTTGGAATAATGCCTCTTACATATAGAAAGAGGACTGCCGACTGTACTACAAATAAATATGTATCAAGATAAAAAAAAAACTGTTTCAGTCTGGGATCATTCTGTTGCAGATTAAATTGATATCTTCGAAATCAGTGTGGTAATAAATAACATAGTTATTCAATCTATCAATATATTTGGCGTGTCACTTTGCAAAGTTACAATTGACAATTTTTATGGAACCTTAGGCGACCCATGTTTAAATTGTGGTTTTAAAAATTCATGTAATTCAAACTCGTGCTTCAGAATCTTTCTTATATATTTCAAACAAATACAATATCAATTCCAAGTCATACAATATACAAGAATTATACAATACAATATTATAATACAATTATACAATACAAGGACTTAATAAGTCGAAAACTTTTGCTCGTTATTTATTTCAACAAGAACATCTTCAATACCATATTTGGGAAGCGACATGATATCCGGATCTATTACAAAATTCAATAACGGCGGTTTTTCATCAAGAGTATTAGTATTTGTTAAAGTTCCAATGACACACAAATCAAGCCCAATATTAGAATTTCGACTTCTAACAACCTCAGCAGCAACTTTCAAAAGTTTGTTAGTAACAAAACTGCAGTAGCTAACATCAAGTGCCCGGAGTTGATGCGCTTTTTCCAAAAAAGAGCACAAACATTCCTCTTCTATTTTTTTATTCAAATCCGAATGTAAGAATACCAAATTTGTTAATTTTTCCAGAGGTGGATTAATTATTTTGGGCAAGGATCCTATGTTTAAATAAGTCAATTTCTCATAATTACATATAATAGAAATTCCACGATCAGTTACTCGAGGACAGTCTGAAACAATATCAATTAGATCGATTTCAATATTAACACACAAGAGTATTATAAAACAGTTTTGAAGAGGTAGGAATTGATATTGATGAAGTAAGCGGTTTACTCACCATATAAGTCCAAGTATGTTAGTTTCTTGCAATTTTTTCCAACTACTTCTAGAAATGCATCTGTAACAGGGAAGCAACCTCCAAAATCTAATTTTTGAAGATGTACGAACGCAGATATTGTTGACAGTAATAAAGATTGGTTGTCAATGTTCTCAAATTCCAGTTTCAATTTCTTTAGAGTGTTGGCATGTGAAGGTAATACTTCCAATATTCCGTCTCCATGTCTTTGGCCTCCTTCTATGCCAAATGCCTGGAGGTTTTTGCATTTTTTGATCATCTAAAAAAAGTAATTGCACTAACCGAACCAAATAAATCAGTTTTTTATCAATTTAGAACAAAAAACTCACCGAAGGCAATAGATTGCTGTCAAAAGTGAGCTGGTATTTACTCAACAAAAAAATTTCCTGAATTGTCTCAAATGGTAATGCAAGTAGATAAGTGCCACTCCAGTCCAGATATTCACAGTTATATAAATGGAAACATTTCAGTTGTTTCATTTCCCTTAAAAATCTGAGGAAATCCTCTTCTTTGTAGTGACTATGAGTCACATAAATTTTAAAAGTTGTAATATTTTTCCCATTAGATATTAACCAAGAGATAATCACTTGCCAAGTGTCGTATGTACATTGGCTAGCCTTTTCCTGTTTATTTTGCTGATATGCAGATAATTCCGAATATTTATCAGGACATTCTTCACTCTGATCAAGGCAATCATCGTATAATTGCAGATCTTGAATCTTGGGCAACAAGTGGCAAATTTTAGAAAATTTTTCTAC
>CAKNYM010037116.1:0-27530 GCA_932195095.1 Andricus curvator | reverse complement strand
GATTTTAAAGAACCATGATCGTAGCTTCCGGAGCCTACAACTTCTCAGAAAATAATTATATATTCTGAAGTATCGATTTCCGAAACAAGAATAGATCAGCAGCGACTACTGGCGGTGAATCCAGGAACTAGAAAACCGGTTTTCATACACTATTTTGCTTTGGTTTGTGCAAAACAGTGTTTAAATAAATGAATGAATCAACATTTTTTCGCTCATTACATGTTCATTATTACTTGCCGCATGGCGGGCTTCTCGATATTTCAGCATACAATAGTTTCGTAATTAGATAATCTAATATTTTGTTTATAAAAAAACTTTTTTTGCAATAATTTTGATTTTTAAGAGAAGCCCGCCATAGATTTCGGTTACCTTTTTACAATGCAAAAAAAAATTATTGCAATTCATGCATTATTTTGCGAGTTTTTTTGCACAAACCGACCGGTGGAAGTTACCGTTTCACCTTAAAGGAGTAATAAATTGTGACTTGTTCGTTATAACATGTACATGAGTATATGAATTTCAATTTGATAAATGCTACGAATAATATTAATTTTTATTATCACATAAGTTGTACAAAATTGAAGAAAATGAATGATACATAGAATAATGGCAGTAATTACCAATCTTTCAGTTTTTAAGAAATATGATAACAAATTTTTAAGTTTTCTATTTGCTTGGCAATTATTGCCTTTGCTCAATAGTAATTCATCTGCCACTAATATTTTATTATGCATTGAGAGATGTAGTAAAGTTTTTTCATAAAAAATTAATTTTCTAGTTTTTATCATAAATGATGCAAGTTGTTACGACAAAGTAAAATGTATTTTAGTATAAACTTTTTATACGTGAAAATTTTTATCGAATCTGTTGTTGTTTACGTAAAAATAAGTATATTCTTTTATTATAAGAAGAAATTTACCCTGTCTATAGAAATTTCCAGGCCTTTATAAACATTGCAGTCTCTTTCTTATTAAAAGCTAAATTAAATAAAGAAATTTAAAAAAAAATGTAATTTTTTTCCTTCTGCGGAAATCAGTTTTTTACTTTTTTTAATAATTTATTTTTACGTATCACATAATTTAACCAAGAAAAATATTTTCTACCTGATATATTTTGCGACTGTACTTGTAGAACATGTCTAATTTTACATGGATTTTTTCTATAGACAAAAATTGTATGTAAAATATTTTTCATAAAATGATTGAAAGTATAAAGTACAGCATTATAATTTTACAAAGTATGATTAAAATGGAAAAACCACCTGCAGGTCCTGATATTTCTGACGTGTACTGGCCCAGCTTATAAATTTTATTTTTTAAATCCACATATGTTATATGAGTAATAATACGAAAACTTCGCACAAAGTATTTGGTTTACATCGTCTGACTTACGTCGCTTTTTACCTGTATATACTATTTTTATGAAGCATTGTTTTCATTTGATAGTTTAATTATTTAGTAGGTTTTTCCTCGATATCATTGTTTAATTATCGTTTCAAAATCTAGATAATATCTTCCATTAGTGAAAATATTAAAGTTTAAAATTGATCTGCTCCATTTGTGGTTAAAAATTGATCTTTTTGGTTTTAAATTCAACCATTTATGTAAAAAAATTCCAAGCGAAAAAATATAAACTGAAAATTAATCAAATCAAATTTGAACTAACATCACATCCATTGCTCAAAGTACTTAGGTGGAGATTTATGTCATTTGTTAAAAATTCGTCTTTTTTGGTAGAAAATTAATCTTTTTAGTTGAAAATTCGAATATTTGGTTAAAAATGTATGCACATATTTTATTCAAAATTCTCCTTCTCTGATAGAAAAGTAATCTTCTTGTTTAAAAATTCATCTTTTTGATTAAAAATTTAAATATTCAGTTAAATATTTAACAGTTTTGTTGAAAGCCCATGTTTCTGGCTTGAAAAATCAACATTTTTTATGACATTTTTTTTATTGTCTGAAAAATCTTTCTTCGTTGATAAATTCGTGTTTTTGATTTGAAAGTAGTGTCTTTAGTGTATTTTCTTCGAAATAATAGCAAAACAGCGTCAACGCTTTAAAAAACGTGTCATTAGTGTGTTGAGCCCGAGACCCGAATTCGCCATTTATTATTCTAAAGGCTGTCACAGCTTCAATTTATTTTGAAAAAGTGATCCATTTAAATCGAAAAAAGCAGAAAAAAGTACTCTACAAAAAACGTCGGATTGACAAGTATTTGAGGGTACTGTATTTTTAATGCGATGTTGATTTAATTTAAAAGAAATCAGTTAAATTAAAAAAATTGGAAAGAGATAATAAAATAATTCTGAATGAATTAGTAATGATTCAGGGTGAATTTCAAATGAATTCAAATTAATTGCAAAACATATTTAAAAATCTCTTCAAATATGTGAAAACCTACAAAATCCCTCACTTCTTGTGAATGTATTTATGTATGTATGTATGTATGTATGTATGTATGTATGTATACCATTAAGCCATTTCCCTGTCAGGGTAGGCGTGACACTACCCGATTCGGGTAGTGTTTCTAGGTGAATAGTTTCTTGTAGTAAATGAATACAAGTGTGGGCTCACCACACCCACGATGGGCCAACAGCACGTAGTATTCTCGAATGGTCACCCATTCAAGTACCAACCGCGCCCAACGCTGCTTAACTTAAGTGATGGGACGAGAACTGGTTTTTTCAATGTGGTATTGCCATTGGCAATTCTTTAAAATACATTAAAATATTATAAAATCCCATGAAGTTGAATAAAATTTTATGATATTTTCTTGAATCCTGGAAAATTTATTGAAATACCTTGAGAGCTTTTAAAATCCATTAAAATCATTGAAATCTTCGGAAATCTCATGAAATTTATTTAAAGATTTTAAAATATATTGAAAACTTGCAGGTTCTATGAAATAGTTTCGTATATTCCGAAGTTCTACAAAATTCTTGAAAACTCCAGGAAAAATTGTTTATTTCTCTTAAAGATATTAAAAGCCTTTAAAATTCCTTTAAAAGTTAATAATAATTTGAAATCTTCAAAAACACTTTAAGATATTTTAAATCCTTTCAAATCTTTCAAAATTTCTCGAAACTTTCTAAGGCTCTTGAAAATTCCTTGGAATTACAAACAAAAAATCTTAAATCTTTAAAATCCTTTGAAGTTATTGAAATCTATTAAAAAAAATTCTTGGAATCTTTTGAAATATTCTTAATGATTTCAATAAAATTCCGAAAGTGACTGTTTGCCAGCCCTAATTACTTTTGACAGAGACTTGAAGTTCTTCCTACAGAAATCCCTTGACTTCTGCCTGGTTCATTAATCACCCTGGGTTCATTAAGATATATATATATATATATATATATATAATTTGAAAAAAAAGTTAAACAACCACCGCAGGGTCCCACTAAGAGCAACTGCCATCCAACAAAATGTCAATAGCCCCCAGTAGCACAGCGGTAAATCAGACCTATGGCCACGTCTCACAACCGTGAGATGGGCGGTCATAGGCAACGACAAAATCACAACGACAGGCCGGCGAAACCCTCGTGTGTCTTGAGGACACGAAGCGACCCAGGGATGACAGCTTTCTGATTCCATCTCGCAAGTGCCTTGGCATATTTTTGGCACGCGGGTATGGCTTTAAGGTTACGAACCAGTGATAGTTTCGCACCTCCGAGAGCACCTATCACAAGGACAATTACTTGTACCGAATATTTTGGGTACAGTCGTTGTAGCTCTCTTTTAAGTTCTTGACACCTCTCCTCTTTTTCTTTCTCCTTTGCAGTGATGTTGTATTCGGACGGAGCCGAGAATTCGATCACGAATATAGTTCGTTTCTCCAAGTCTTAGAGAACAATGTCAGGCCTCGAGTGCGCAACGGAGACTGCTGCCTGAAAATCGTAGTTCCAGAAAATTTGGCACTTCTCGTTTCGGACAATCGACTTTATCTCCTTTGGAGCATTCGGCAGAGCAGGGTCGCGTTCAACACCGTAAGAGCGACAAAGATGGTAATAAAGCACTCTTAGGGCCGCATTATGTCTATAGATATACGTCGTTCCCGCGTGGGTCGGACACCCTGATAGTATGTTTTCTAGGTACTCAGCGTGTGCATGACACGCTCTGCACCTATCACTGGGAACTTCTTGACATAAAATGCGCTCACCGTATGCTAAGGTAGAAATGACACCGTCCTGGCATGCAAAAATAAAACCCTCTGTACCTGAATCAAGCCCTGATGATTTGAGGAAAGCAAAAGTTTGCTCCTTCAACAAGGACTGTTTTTCTACATTTCTGTGAAAGTTTCCGTGCATTTTCTTGTCGAGTAGCTCTTGGTGAAAATTTTCAACCTCTGCTTTCTTCACTTTGGTTTTTAGAAGTGAAGTATCTAGATGAAGTAATGCACTTTCCTCACTTCTGATGTGATGATATTTTCAGTATCTTCTTTCAACTGTAGTGTTTTCGGGATCTTGTGCACCTCTCTCCAAAAATTCTCTACCTCCTTGGGCTTGGGTGGATTTTTGACAGAAACAGGTAGATCGCTGAAGAGGTGCAATGGGTCAGCGAGAAACTGTTGATTCTCCCTGATCCATCTCTCCCTCTTCTGTATTCTCCTCCTTGCGTCAGATAACAGCCGTATTTTGTCAACAATATGCTGCTTGATTGTCAGCAGCTTTGACTTGTTTAGTGTGTGATTCAAGATCCTTAGTTCTTGGGCGAACTTTCGAACCCTTTCCGTAAACGGTCTACCAGATGTTATGTAGTCAATCACACATTGAACACGGGTCGCATTCTGTCTTGCCCATCCAATCTTCTTGTTCAGTTGATGCAAGCGTCTTTTGGTCTTTTGATCCATCGTTGGTTTCAGCCTTCGATTTGAATCAGCCAAAGTTCTCGCAGTACCATAAACTGAGCAATAGATGGTCCAGAGGTCGGACTCTTGCGAGATATCTCCACGAAGGAAGGCATTCATTTCAGCCAGATCTTGGGGCTTAGGAGGAACTTGCATGTTAATGTTCCTTCTAGTAATGAAATTGCGATCATCTCTCAGAAGGTGCCTGCTTTCTGCGGTTGATCTCAATGTCGCTTCCTCATCTTCGTCTGCAGCTTCATAAAGCAGCGGCTGGGGAAGAGCTCCGCGTACATATCCATTTTTCCGGAGGTAGTCGGCTTGATTTCGCAAAGACTGATGCGAAACGTGCTGAAGCTCTGGGTGTTTCTGGCACCACAGATTGTGCATACGCGCCATAAAGCCTCCGCGAACAGGGATAATGCTGGCATCGTAGCAGTCTAGCACGTCATCCCTGAGTCGATCCGTCCACTCAATGTGGGCGTTTCGCCGGTTCGTCGTCGTGTTTCCATCTAAATTATTTTCAGCACCCCGAACTCTAGGCTGATCGGCATTGTTTGTCGACCCATTGTCGGGTGCTCTGCGCGTTCGATTGTCTTGAACCGCATCTACAACATTTTGGTGTTTTGGTGGTTTCATTTTTGTTCCCACGAGCAGCTAGGGAAAGGGTTAGTCCGTCCTTGTAGAGCCCCGCGTGCAAGGATAAGGCTGATACTCTGAGAGGTCGCCCGGTATCCCAGAGTCACCGTTTGAGACACCTAACCCAGGTGCCATTCAGCTTTCGGCACGGTTGTTACGCCTTCGCTTAGGAGTTATTCCTTCGGGACCATCCCTGGACAATTGTCCGCGACTGCTTATTAATTATTGTAACCATATTCAGCAGAAACCCTTGGTACAGGAACCCTCTATCCGCAACCCGAGGACGCGTTCGGTGGCATTGTCATAGGCCCTTCGGTTCTATTCCAAAGGAATCGAAACCGAATATATATATATATATATTATCAGGGTTTTCGCAAAACTTCATTTTCAAAATTCCCTGGCCATTAATAAGACCAAAATTCTGAACTTGTATCTTTATTAACATATAGAATCTTTTATAATAGGATCAAAACAAATTTGAATTTATGCATTTTCAATTTATATGTAGGCTTCCACAGCCTAATTTGCTTAAAAAAATTGAAAGAGTGACATATTTAAAAAAAAGGATTGACCAAAAGCGATTAATTCCCAACCGAAAAAGTGACTAACAGTGACTAATGAGGATTACAGTCAAACCTCGTTTATCGGGACACTCATTTATCGTGATCTTCAATTATCGGGATCTTGCAACCTCATTTATTGGGACATATCGTTTCCCTTCCAACCACCGCTCCTTATACATAAGCACTTGAACTGGGGTAAGGTGAGAGCGTGGTGGGGAATTACTGAAGTTAATTGAAAACTCCTTTAAATCTTTTAGAATAATCTAAAGATTTTCAAATCCTTGGAAGTTTTTTTATATTCCTTGAAATATTTTTAAATACTCTAGAATATTTAAAATCTTCTTAAATCAATTACTGGAATCAATTGAAAATTCCTTGGATTCTTGAAATTTTGTTAATCTCTTTAAAATAAAATGAAAATTTTAAAAACAGCCTAAAATATTTCAAATCCTTTGAAATTCCTTCAAATTATTCGAATAAAAAAAAATTCATTGGAGTCATTAGAAAATCCCCAAAATATTTGAAGACCTTTAAAACTTTAAAAATCACTGAAAACATTTCAAAGCTTTCGAAAATGCCTTCGAGTCTTTTAAATTACTCTAGAATATTGAAAATCCTCTGAAATCAATTAAATTACTGAAATGAAAAATCCTTGGAATCTTAAAGAAAACTCTAAGAGTCTTCAAATCCTCTGATTTTGTCGAAATTCCTTCAAATTGTTGAAATCTTTTGAAAATACCTTGGATTCTTTTGAAATACCCTAAAATATTTCTAATCTTTAAAAATTCCTTCAAATTATTGAAATAAATACAAAATTCCTTGAAATCCTTCAAAATTCCCTTAAATATATATTCAGTTGAAATCTTTAAAATCACTTGATATTTTTTAACTCCTCTGAAATCCAATTAAATTACTGAAATCAATTGAAAATTCTTTAGAATCTGTTAAAATACCCTGAAACATTTCAAATCCTTCAAAATCTTTCGAAAT
Source organism: Andricus curvator (assembly GCA_932195095.1). Classification (NCBI taxonomy): domain Eukaryota; kingdom Metazoa; phylum Arthropoda; class Insecta; order Hymenoptera; family Cynipidae; genus Andricus; species Andricus curvator. Next base: position 20,497 of record CAKNYM010037116.1, on the reverse strand, counting down.
CCATTGAAATTATTTAAATCTCTTGAAAATGCCTTAGATTCTTCCAAAACACCCTATAATATTTCCAATCCTTTTAAATTTCTTCAAATTATTGAAATAAAAAAAAATCCTTCGCATCTTTAAACATTCCCTATAATCTTTCAAGTTCTTTGAAATATTTAAAATCACTTGAAACTTGTTAAAGCTTTCGAAAATGACTCAGAATCTTTTAAAATCATCTGATATTAGCTAAATTACTGAAACCAACTGAAAATGCCTTAGAACCTTTTGAAATACTCTAAGAGTTTTCAAACCCCTAAATTTTTTCTTAATTCATTCAAATGCTGTAAAGCTTTCGAAAATGCCGTGAATTTTTTTCAAATACTCTTAAATATCTAAAAATTTTCTGAAATCAATTAAATTACTGAAATAAATTGAAAATTCCTTGGAATATTTTGAAATATTCTAAAAGTTTTCAAATCCTCTAAAAATTTTTTTAACTACTTTAAATTATATAAATCTTTTGAAAATGCCTTGCATTCTTTTGAAATTATCTAAAACTCTCCTAATCCGTTGAAATCCTTGGAAATTGTTGAAACAAATACCTGAAATTTTTAATTTTTAATTTAATTTTTAATTTAATTAATTAATTAATTAATTAATTAATTAATTTAATTTAATTTTTTTAATTTTTAAATTTTTTAATTTAAAAAATTAAAATTTTAAATTCCCTAAAATATTTCAAGTTCTTTCAAATCACTTTTAAACTTTTTAGAACTCTTGAAAATTCCTTGGAATCGTTTAAAATGTCCTAAAGATGCAGTTAAAATGTTTTTAAATTACTCGAAACATTTTAAAGTTTCCGAAAATACATTGTAATCTTTTAAGATACTCTAAAACTTTTCAAATCCTTTTGAATCAATTAAATTGCTAAAATCAGTTAAAAATTCCTTGAAGTCTGTTAAAATATCCTAAAATATTTCAAACTCTTTAAAATCTTTTGGAATTTCAAATGCCTTGGATTCTTCTCAAATGCCCTATAATATGCCCAGTCCTCTGAAGTCCCTTCAAATTATTACAATAAATAACAAATTTCTTGCAACTCCTTAAAATCTTTCATAATATCTAAAAATATTTCAAATTCTTCGAAATCTTTTGAAATTCCTTGCAATTGTTTAAAATTCTTGAAAAATCCTTGGATTATAACAAAATACCCTAGTCTTTAAACTTCTTTTAAATCCCTTCAAATTATCAAAATCAATTCCTTAAAGTATCGGTGATTTTTTCTTAAATAGAAGTGTCCCTTAAGAGCGTAAAGATGCTTAATTTGAACATCTTTTTAAATTATAAAATGTTTGATCTGTAGACATACACAGATCTCTGACATTCTTCTATTCAAACCGAAAAAAGTTATTATTCGAATATGTAACTATAAGGAAATGGAGATTTTTATCCTGTATGTAAAGAAGAACCGAAACGTACACGAGTTTCACAAATGATATTGAATACCATGTACACAAACATGCGGATCACATTACTAAATACCTGCTAAATACGAAGAAACACGTTGTCGTATTATCGAACTCGAACTACGATTCGATTCGATTCCTATTTCCAACAGTGATCCCGAAAGACATGCGCATGCTTCCACTGAATGGCACTCATTGGCTCTAGTTTGCGTACGTATTTGAAATTCAAATGCAGACGCACTGTAGCCAATGAATGTCACTATAATCCAAGCAAGCGCAGATCAAGGCAGTTCCGTTGGGATAAATGACTTCAACTGAAGAACGAAAAATCATGACACGTTCCATCACTTTCTAACGCACTGATGCCTCGTGTCACACCCATAGCAGGCGCAAACGATATAATCGTGACTATCGAAACGTGACACGTTCCATCACTTTCTAACGCACTGATGCCTCGTGTCACACCCATAGCAGGCGCAAACGATATAATCGTCACTATCGAAATCAAGAATGTCGTTTAGAGATTTTATATTAAGGACAGTTGGAAAACCGGCTGGACTCGGGTAGATGATTTTCTGCAGTTTTCCTCTGCCCTGGCCGAACATCCAAGCAAATACGAGCACTTCTAATAAATTCGGATGCAGCCGCGGGTTATCAAGGGATGTGATTAAATTCATACAATGATTCTAAACCCACCTTAGTAAAGTAGAACTTTTACCAGGTCCTTATCCAGTCAAGCAGAGTCATACGGCGATAAACACACTGATGTTAAAGGACTTAAATGATACTTTAGCAGCGGGGAGGATTTGCGGATAGGCTTCGGTTTTACTGGGGTTTTTAAATAGAGGCATAGTATAATAGAATAACCGCAGAGCTGTGGGACTCAAATGAATCAGCCTTTATACAATAATAATAATAATGTAGCCAAAATTATAATTCGTCCGGCGGATAGTGACTATTTCTTAAGTAACTCAAAAAACGTTTTGAACATGGAAGCCATCCACATGATATTAAAAATGAAAAGTCCAATTTCCGGTTAAAACTATGCAAAATACGAAAAAATCTTGACAAGAAAAATTGTTGGTTTTCTGCTCCTGCATTTAAAATTTCTTCATTTTTTAGATTTTTCACTAAAATTTGCTCAAAGTTTGTTTTCCCACATAAATCATGTAACTTTTCTGTACTTATTAAATCATTCCAATTCCTTGGCATTGACTTCTTTGATCAATACACACTTAAATTAAATAGGGATTCATAGGTAACACCCTTGTTTATCAAGTATAACGTAAGATCACACAACTTTTGATAATAGTGGCTAGGTAAATAAGTCCATTACTCGATTACACAATATTTCAGTAAAATAAGGCGTTGCGAAAAACTTTACAAAGGTTTATTTAATAGCATGTAAGTTAAAAAAAATGTCATCAGATTTCTGTCATAAAGGTTATGTACATAACCTAAAAACCGGCAAAGAAAGATCACGAGCAGCCCTATCCGACTACTGAGAAAAGTAGTTGTCGCTTACAAGTTCCACTTCACGGGTGAACTAATCCGTCGGGCGGCGCATCGATCGCCCTGTTCCAGAAAAGCATTGGTCTTATGGAAAAGTCAATAATTAATATTAAATAAAAACATTCCCGATCATTTCAGTTTGCAAAATTAAGACCAACAACTCTTTGATGGGTTATTGATATTTGAAAAATATAAAAGTCATTGAAATCTAAAAGGATTATTGAAAAAACATTGTTTTAAAAGTGCTATATATCGCAGTATTCTCAAAATTTCATATAATGCAAGCAACATTTAAAAACGTTAAACAATTTATATTCATAATATTTTGATTTATTCTAATGGAACTTCAATATAAAATTATTAAAATTATAACTTTACATATGTTTGTTAATAACAATAGGTATTTAACATGTGGAAGTAAGTATGTGTTTTTGATGAAATGTTTAATAGGTACTATATATTAAGAATAACATTTATTAATAACAAATATAAATTAATTTTATAATAAATTGGAAGTCAAAACCCTATTGACAAAATAAAAATCCTAAGAGAAAACGAAATATTATAATAAAAAATGTAACAAGAAAAAATTATAATATAAAAATATTATAGAAACTTGAATAATGAAATTAGCAAATGTAATAGTATCTTTATATTTTTGTAGTATAATAAATTAGGCAACGGCGATACCACGCTGAAAACACCAGTTCTCGTAAGATCACTGAAGTTAAGCATTGTTGGGCGCGGTTAGTACTTGGATGGGTAACCGTTCAGGAATACCTGCGTGCTGTTGGCCCGTCGTCGGTGTGGTGGGCCCACATTGGTAGTAAATATCCACCTAGAAACACTACCCGAATCGGGTAGTGAGGCAATGAACTTTCGAGTTCGAACTGCTAATCTATGTATGTATAATAAATTAGGAATTAAAAAATTCTAAATTTTAGTAATTCAATTTTTAAGAACGAGAAAATTTTTTTTGGCTAAATATAACAAGCCAATTAAAATTTTTGTGTAGAAATATTGCTATAATTCAAACACATATTTATTGTATCATATTTTGTTATCAAGGAATAAAATAAACTTTCTTTTACAAAATATACGTTGAAAAAGAGGGGGGGGGAATCAACAAATTCAGTATATTTTTCTAAACGCACAACTAAATAACATACAATATTAGTACTATCCTACACCTGGGACTAAATAAGGTCTCTTTAAACCCACCTGCAACAAATAATAAATCCTAATATTATAATTAATAATAAACTAATAATAACCTAATCGAGATATTCATCGTTTTCTTTTGGATTTTGATAGCGTTTATTGTCTTACTTTGAAACCCATCGAAAAATATAAAAAAGCTTCAAAATTAATAAAATGGCGGTGGCTCTTCTACAAAATATGAAAAGCTGCTTTAAAAAAAATCCACACTTATATTTTCTGCCAATTTTTTGTTGAATGTTTAGTTTCATAATAAAGATATTTTGTGGGTTTTGTGCGGGCTAAATAACTTTTGTCGCCAGCAGAATTGTTTGTATATAATCAAATTTTCTAATTTTTCTTGTAAACAACGACAGGTATGAAAAAATTTTGAGATAAAACTTTGTACGTCTCAAAAAGTTCTATGAAAATAGCCCCTTGCTCTTTTACGATATTTTTCATCATTTGCGAGAATAATTCAACAATTAAATTTTTAGGAAAAAAATAATTATCCCACCTTCAAGAATGGTTTAGCCCGCATAAAGCTGATATGATATCTTTCTTCTATTAGCAGAAACTTTGTTTAAATATTGGGAAGAATGAAAAGTGCCGTTTTCCAGAAAATCTTTTATTCATTTCATAAAATTTTGAGAACATGAAAAAAATATTTTCTGGAAAATCCCAGCTTTTTATTCTTCGCAATATTTTTGAAAAGTTTCTGCAAAAATATCGCAAAAGAGCAAGGGGCTATTTGCATATAACTTTTTTAGACGTACAAAGTTTTATCTCAACATTTTTTCATATCTGTCGTTGTTTGCGAGAAAAATTCAAAAATTCGTTTTTATCAAAAAAAAAAATTCTCCTCTCGACAAAAGTTATTTAGCCCTCATAAAACTCACAAGATATCTTCCTTATGAAAGTAAAAATTCAACAAAAAATTGGCAAAAAATGTAAGTGTGGGTTTTTTTGAAAAATCGACTTTTCATATATTTAGAAAAACCGCCATTTTATTAATATTAAACCTTTTTTATATTTTCCTGTGGATTTCAAAATGAGATAATAAACGCTATCAAAACAAGAAGAAAACGATAAATATCTCAATTAGGTCAAAAATTATTGAGGATTATAAAGAATTCGGAGTTTTTGAAAAACAAAGCACAAAACTCGAATAGACCTTCGTAGACATCTTTTGTTTCAAATTGGAAACATAAATAATTATCGCCTAATTTTCTCTAAAAAACAACGTATGTTTTCCAGCATTCATTTTTTGAAGCAATTAAGAATTAGTTTTTATAATTTAATAAATAATTCTCGTTTAGGTTCTATAAAATTGCTTATAACAATAAACTCTTACATTACTTTCGTATAAAGACAAAACACTGACATTTTCTGTTCTGTTAACTTATGTGTGTAACAATTTTTTTTTAATTTTTAATTTGACTTCTATTTAAATTATTCTTTAATAATATGTGAAGGATTTGTATCCCGAATCACAAAAGGGCACTATACACGACCTGCCCTTGTAACGACCCATATTCAACTGGTCAAAAGATTCATGAAAACCCACTACATCTCACTATTAACACCAAAAGCCATAATAATAAGTTAAGAACCGCTATTTTATTATTTTAAGAGTTTTGACACATAAGACTCAACGTTTTTCTGGAACAGTGTAGGGACTCGCCGCTAGGCGGCTACCGCTTGCTTGCACAAGTCTTCTCGCAATCAAAGCGAGTTCTTGTGCCTTCAAGTAAGGTGTCCATTCCCTTCCTCCCCAGAGCGTCTGTGGCAGGGTCCGTCCACATTGCCATACTGATGAGTCCAGTGGCGGACCCGGGACGAAACGCACTCTACCTTTTTATTGGGCTGTGCGGGCAACCATATGCGTCTCATCGAGACGTGGTTGCCCTGCACCTCCGCCCTATTATATGTACATAGCGCAAGTCGCTATAACAGGACGAATGAGGCGCTATCTGGTGGCTAGCGGATGAGTTCACCCGTCATGTGGAACTTGTAAGCGACAACGGCTGCTGTACAAAAAGTCGGGGGGTCGGATAGGGCTGATCACGAGCATGATTACGAAACGCTAAGAGCGTTTTGTTATTGAAAAAACTTACTATTATTTAAGTATGTATTTATATAATAATGAAGTCAATTCATATAAGAATCTGTTATTTTGGTCATACGGTCCAGTAAAAATAATAATAGTAGATTCAGTTGTCAAGATTTACTACAGGTAAATTTAAAATATTTTTTTTTTGTTCACATTTTTTTTGTTCATTATAAATGTTTTTCAGTTTATTAAATCTATGTATATTATCTTAATTTAGGTTATGTATTACCTTGAAGAAGGCCTGCAACAAGGTCGAAACGTACGTTGGTTTAAATTAAAATTGACGAATAAAGCATGATTCTTGACAACTGAATCTACTATTATTATTTTTACTGGACCGTATGACCAAAATAATAGATTCTTATATGAATTGACTTCATTATTAATAACAACGGTCGAAGAAAAATTTCAAAGTGTGGATAATATTCCATTCACTAAACATAGATAATTTATTTATATAACTGTACACAAATTTAAGTATTGTGCGCAAAATTAGGTATTTGTGCATAGTGTATGGGTAAACACGTTTTGTGCCAAGTTTACTAATTTTACCTAAGAATAAAGCACTAAAGCATTCATATGACTTCAGAATATAGATAAGACAAAATGAATTTATAAGTTTACTGACGAATAATTAATTTCTTATTGCTTTGGTCCCGCTTTAATGATAACTACAAGACTTAAAAAAATGTCTTAACTAAACTTCCTAGGATAAACATGAAACAATTACTTTAAATCGTATAATTCTTGTTCTAAGTTCTTTCAGAATTCTACAATTACTTTAAATACAAGTGCGCCACCTTAGGTGCTGCCGGACATTAGAGACCGCGCCCCGAATCTTTGAAAAAGAAATAAAATCTAGGTGAAATATGCATTTGAGAATAAATAGGAGTTAATTGAGATCTCTAAATTGATTTAGATGGTAACTTTTCTATGAAAAAGATACGGACACGACTCTCACTGATCACTACTGACATCTAACCGTATTCAATATACTTATACGGCTGCGAAGTACTATGGACGTATTCACAATAGGTGTATTTATTTGTGCTCATTTTATGAGCATTTTGCTTCCTCATAAGTCATAAGTATCAAATAAATGTGCTTCCTCATAGAGGGAGGTTTTCCCTAACAAAAGAAAAAATGTATACTTTCAATATCCTTCAACCTTATGTTTCTGTCTTTCCAAAGGTTTTATTTTCCAAAAACCAGAGGGCCCATCAAAATGTTAATTGATGTGTTCTGTTACAATGGAAAACTTTTTAACCTAAGGTGGTTTTATATTTCAAATGAAAACCTCTTTAAAATAATTTAACTGCTCTTGAAACTTTCTGATCTTCAAAAGTTCGTCAATAGATCAATCCACGCGTCTCGAAGACGCGAACAAATATATGATATACATTATAGTTGTATTCCCAATACTAAAAAGGTTTTCCTTATACTAACAAGATAAAAAATATATTTGTTAAATATATAAAACGGTATTACTAGATCATCACAGTAAAAACGAATACTTAAAGTTATATTCGACGTAATTTCAAATTTGACTTGAAATAAGGAAGCAACTAAATTTAAGTATACACACGATCTTGAATAAAGCACTTACTTATCTTAAATAAGAAATAAGCATTTCTCGACTTAAATAAAATACACTAGGCAGCTATCTTTCAATATACAGTTCTGAAAGTAAGTTGAAGGCAACCTCAAATAACATGTAAGGCTCTCGTTACCTAAAATTAAGAAGTATGCCTTACTGAATTTCAGGTGGACTCTGCCTTAATCGCGCTCGGACATGCGCAAGACGCGGTCTTGGTATTCTGCTCCGCTTCTATAATCTAGTCCGCGTTTCAAGTGATGCTTTGTCGTAAGTCTCTAAAATTCTCGAACACAACCGGAATTGTATTTGTATCTTGAATTGTATTCAGTTCAAAAGTCACTCGTCAACTGTCTATTTACTGTTTTTCGAAGTCGAAACTGCATTTTCTGCTCATATGTTTCGTGTAAAGATAGATTTTCAAGGAACGCACCTTGTTCCTTATCCAGATTGTCATCGAAAAGTATCATTGTATAGTGGTATTCACATGAAGAAACGGGTTACGGGAAGGGGGGCGGGGAGGTGAGGAGATGCATAATTTCAGTATAAATATGCGACTTACTTTCAGTAAGGACAGTCCTTAATTCAGTGTCATCTCAACCTTTACACTACCTATTCAGTATAAATATCGTCTTAATTTGTCTTTTTTGTGTAGAATGTTTGTCAATAGGTCATTCGACGTGTCTTGAAGACGCAAACAAACATGTCAGAGACAGTACTGTAGTACTCCTAATATGAACAAAGTTTTTCTTATATAAGAAGAATACACAAATTTTTTTGAAACTTTATAATTCGGTACTGGTCGGTCATAAAAGGTTCACCAATAGGTCAATCGATGCGTCTCAAGGACGCGAACAATTACTGTCTATGTAATATTGTCGTGTGTTGAATATCAAAAAAGTTTTTTTCATATAAACAGAATGAGCCATTTTTTTTAAACTTCATAAATCGGTACTGGTGGGTTATGAAAGGTTCATAAATAGGTCAATTGATGCGTCTCAAGGACGCGAACAAATACTCTACATGTAATATTGTCGTATTTTGCATATCAAAAAAAATTTTCTCATATAAGCAGAATAAATATATTTTTCTTAATTCGTGAATGGGTAATGGTGGGTCATAAAAGGTTCCTAAATAGGTAAATCGATGCATCTCAAGGACGCGAACAAATACACTGAATATAATATTGTCGTATTTTGAATATCAAAAAAGTTTTTTTCGTATAAACAAAATAAACCATTTTTTGAAACATCATAAATCGGTACTGGTAGGTCATGAAAGTTTCAACAATAGGTCGATCGATGCGTTTCAAAGACGCGAATAAATACGCTAGATATCATATTGCTATATTTTGAATATCAACAAAGTTTTTCTTACACTGTAAAAAATAAAAAAATTGTACCACTTAGAATGCTAAAATTACTAACAAAAAATTGGTGCAATTTTACTACTCTGATTATGGGATGAATACGACTTGCATGTTAGAAGTTCCAACCAATCTTGTAACTTTACCACTTTTAGACTGACACTATAGCAAGGCGTTGTAGAAGTACAGTTTCTGCTTGTGAATCTGTGACTTTCAGAGTAGGTAATAAATGGACCCTCTTTCAGAGTGTTAATTTTTTTGGCGCTGGTAAAAGTACAGAAACTGTTAAAAGTTCCTTTTTCCAACGTAATTTCACGTCTTGAAATTTGATAATTGATAACGAGGCGTACTTGCACAGCTCTTAACGTAGTATAAGTACAAGTAATTGTAAAGTTTCAAAGTTGCGGAGAATAATGAAAAAAATGGTAAAATTAAAATTATTTGTAAAAGAGTGTTTCAGAACGGTATAAATTATGGAAAATTTTATTTACAAAATTGATAAAAAATATAGTATAAATATACAATAAAAGGATATATTAAGTTTAATACATAATAATCTTTTGAAGAGGGGAATTTTTCCCTTTCTTTTAATATGAAATATATTTTTACAACTTTTTAAACTACAATTTATTATAACTTTTAGTGAAACATCCATCTGTTTTTAATTCCATATATCATATTTTGAATATATTTACATATAAAAAAAGAACTCGGAGCAACTCAGAGACTCAGAGTCGACTTCAAGTGACTTCGACAAATTATTGTGTTTTGGCTGCGTGACATTTTGTGCACATCGTTTGACATTTGTACGTGATATGTGCTTATGTGCCAACGGCGATACCACACTGAAAACACCAGTTCTCGTAAGATCACTGAAGTTAAGTATTGTTGGACGCGATTAGTACTGGGATGGGTGACCGTTCAGGAATACTGAATAAGTACGTAGTATACCGAAACTGAGAAAACATACTGTATCATTAAAAAAGAATTTTTTTATTTAAAAAATTTCTTTCTGCTGTATTCTTTATTTGAACAGGAAATTTACAATTTCTAGTCAAATTACCATTATTCACATTTCTCATGTAGATGCTAAACTTACCATGTTGAATAAAAACACGAATATTTTTGGTTAGAATACCATCACTTTGGGAGTAGGTAATAATCGGACCTACTCTGGAAGTGGTAAAATTACCACAAATTTTTTTTACAGTGTATATAAACAAGATAAAATTTGTCTTTTTAAATCTCTAAACGCAAGAAAAAACTACCTCTAACTGGTCGACTTAGCTCGAAATCCTATCAGACCTGGATATCAATCCCAGCTACACTTCATTCAAATTTCATGATCCTAGCTCTTTTACTTTTCGAGGTATGGTGAACAGAAAAAAGGTACCCACACACACATGCACACGCACGGACATTTCAAACAAATTACATTTTCGAGCTCCTGGGGTCGAATTATATCGAAATATGTCAAAAAAGTATATCTGAAAATTTAGGTAATTACAAAACTCCCTCTATGAGGAAGCAATACTAATAATTTACATATTTTTAATTTACTTTTGCAAGAAATTTATTCTAATCAAGGTTATAAAAAAAAATACTTATTATTATTATTATACCATTAAGCCATTTTCCTTTCGGGGTGGGCGTGACTTCTGATACCAAAAAATCTAGTTTCAAAGAGATTTCAGGTGAAGGCCTACTACTTTTTATTTTAAATTACAAATACATTTTCTTACCTTTCAATGTGTGTATTTTTCAAAAAATGGTATCATTAAAGGAAATAATCTCAAGCAAAAACGTTTTTATACTAGAGTTTGATTTAGGGATTAGTATTTTACATCCAAATAAGCGTTAAAGAAATATGCGACATATGCACAAAGAGTAGGACATAATATAAACATAACACTCTCGAATACACAGTATCACAGCTACTGTTACAGCGATCTCTGTACGTTATCTAATATAAAAATATCTTAAGTTTTTGCTGAAATGTGAAACAACCGACAATAACCTCTGGCAGTTTTAAAAAGGAGGTGAAAGATTTTTTTTATCATGATTTTTTTTGGTTTTTTAAGTTTTTCTTAAACTATTATTAACGACATCTTCGTATTCATTTTCTTCACTTTAAGCGATGGTACAGAATTTAAAATCATGAAAAATACTCTAACAGGTGTTTCGAAACGTCGATGTATTTGTTTTTGTAAATAAATACTTAATTAGATTAGAGTGTATTAACAATAAAACTTTCCTTTCCTCTTTGTGAAAAATGTACATCAAGATTATAACGTTCAAAGAAAGGGAAAAGAAAGTTTTTTAAGGACTTTACTGTTGTATAAAAACTTTTCATTCTTTTTGTTAAAATGTCAATTACACTTTTTAGGCTAATTTTATTTTCAAAACATTGTTTCAAAATATGAAATATTATTTAATTGTATTATTAAATTTGACTATTTAATGCAATAAATAATTTCAATGATATACTTAACAGTCTTGTCTTAAGCCTCAGAGTTACTTTTATCCCTGGCGTATTTGACTGATTTTTTTTGGTAATATTTTTTTTCCATATTGCCTAGCGTTACGGAATTTTCCATGTGGGGGTATTCTTAGGGAAATTTACGTACCTACCTTATTGCCAGAGCCGTAACTAGCCTTTTTGCGCCCATTGCGTTAAAACTTCAATATTTCTGTAGTTAATTTATTTGTATAATTGCACCTTATTGCTGTCTGCGGCCTGTGCGGAGGCATCGACGACACCACCCTATTTACGGCTCCGCACCTTTCGCCCCCCAAAATTATTGGGCAACACAATCCGACACGATTTCCGCCCCCGCTGACCCCTTTTACATCTTACTCTCTTAAAATGAACCAGTGAAATTGTCACTGGTTGAATCAGTATTTTAAATTATCACTGGTGAACCAGTGATTTTTCCACTTTGACTGGACGAACCAGTAAGTGATTCAACTAAAATAGCGCTACTGATTCTACCAGTGACGCCAAATGATAGATTGAACCAGTGATATAGCGCTCTACGCGGCGCGGGCAAGACATGTACCTCAAGTCGTCTGGTACGCGCGCGTCGCCGGTCAGGTCTTGGCATTTCTCGAGTGGAAACGAACCTTATTGTGTACTAGTTTTATAAATATTTGGCACCTGGCTGCAATGAGCAGGGGATATAATATCTTTCGCTTGATAGTGGGAGGTCCCTGGCCACTTGAGTTTGACTTTGAGCGACGCGACACGTTGACATAACGACTGGTCTTTCCACAATTAGGCGTATTGTTGTGAGAATAAAGTGAGGTTTTTAAAATATAATTTTACAACTGTTACCACAAAAGTGCGATGAATGATAAGTGCCATACCTAAACAGCTGACAGACGACAAGGCGTACGACCAGATGACTACTGGTACTGAGAAACCAGTGAACCTTAGTGATTAAACCAGTGCCGGAACTCCACTGAATGAACCAGTGAATTCTCACTGATTGTCAGTGACACACTGCTGGCTATTTCAGCCAGTGAGATTTCACTGGAAATCATTGAGATTTCACTGATTCATTTTAAGAGAGTATAGCCACATTTCCAACTCCCCTGACCCATTTCCAACTCCCCACGTCAACGTAACCTCGAAACTGTCAAATATTTGTCTTCTTTTTCATCGTTTCCAAGTGCAAAATAAGAAGCAATTTACGGTTAGTTTATTTATTAATATTAATATGTCATACTAGTAATGCTATTAGTATGGAAAATTCCATTATACTGTTTTTAGTGGAACTCAGCTTTTATGAAACTGCACATGAAAAAAATTAATTTTTTAAAAGTAACTTATCTTTGGTGGCGCAATCTATCCAGGTTAACCTTATTGTCAATACTTCACGCTATACCTAGCTGCTTCAGGCGCCTCCATCTCATGAAGAACTATTTGCGATTTTTCTCAAGTGCAGCGAGTTCTCCACCCATGGCTTTCTTTCCTCTTGTGTGGTTCTTTTACGCGGTTGTCCCTTGGTCTTTTAAAAAATAAAGCGCCGTACAGTGGATTCGCACCCACCTACCACCTTCGTGTTTACAGATGAAAGCGTGTGAGAATGACACACACCCGTATCCGAATGAACAAGTATGCAAGTGTGTAAGTGTGCTGGTTTGGCGAGTGGAGGCTAAAAAAGTAGGAAAAGAACGACAAGCAAGAGAGTAGAAAGGAGGAGAAAGGGTGTAGTCAGGGTTGGTAGTCGGCGGTGTCGAGGCTCTTGGTGGTGCGAAAGCAGACGCCCTCCCTGTTTTCATTAACCCCACGTATTCATAATCTCGAGTGTGTTGGACGTGCGAATATAGATTGGGATGAGAATGAGATGGTTTTGTCTCACGTTATTTGAAGTGTGAGCGAGTCAGTCGTCGAAGGCAACGCCACTACTTGTCGTATTCAGAGGGTGTGATTTTTAAAGAGGCCACCGTTTGCCGCGTAAATAGTCGATTGGATTCATTCTCGACTCGACCTACTCAAGGCCCCTCGACATGCAGCTTCAAGCATATCAGTCGATCTAAGCGAATCTACCATATCGGATGTCGCCTAATCGACGATCCTAATCTATTTTGACAGATTTTCAAAGGAAGATGTTGAAGTGCCGCCAGAAAACGTTTGCAGTAGCATAAAATGTTATCACGATTGAAGCCGGAATCGACTTTAGGACGTTTGGAGTACCACGTCCGACTAGAATCGACTGTGACTTCTGAGAATGTGAGGCTTTACTACTTATACACAATATTTTGCCTAATTAGTAGTAATTAGATCGAAGTCTCTTAGACTGATTTATTATATCATGTTACATTGGAAATGAGGGAAATGTTTACTTAAAACAATAAACATTATATCAAAAATTTGAATGATTTATTCCTTCGTAAAAAATATTTCAAGAACCTTTACTCAGATAAAAAGAACGCAGAATAGATTTATATACAAATAGAAAGAGATCAATCAGTCACATTTGACTAATTTAGAAAATGAAAACTCAGTGGGCACGAAATTTAAGAACGTAATTATACCATTCTAAAACCATCCCTTGGAGGTACAAGTCAAAAGACGTTGTCCTATGTCAGACTTAAAACGTTTTTGAGTCGTACTAATGGCGTTCTTTAACGTTTGTGCCCACTGGGAAGTGGTTTTCTTATTAATTCAGAATAGATCTGAATGTACGTTATTAAAAAATGACTCATTCAGTGAAAAATCTTACTTAGTGATCTAATTTTTGACTAAGTTTTTAACATTTACTATAGAATCTTCAATGCAAATTTAAAAGTTTTGTTAGTATTTGTGAAAAGCTACTAGAGTTTTTGATCATAATTTGTCATGTGCATATTTGCCATGTACTCTTGAAACATCATAAAAATATGTGATCGTAATATTTTGCCCTACTAAGGAACAACTTACGTAAGTGATATTTTGGTAAAAAATCAGTTTTTGGCATCAGTGAACTCGTAAAGAAAAGCTGCATCTAACTGTGGTGATCAAAATTAGTCATTTTAATTATTTATTGCAAAAAACGCTTATTCCAAAATTGCGGAAAATGTAGAAAATTAATAATTTACAGATAAAAACGACAAAAAGCATCTTGCGTGCCCCAAAAATCGTACGAGACCTTTGGTTCGCCCATAAAATACTTGGATAAAAACTTATGCAAAATCACTTGCGTACTTCTTCTGCCGAAAAAGTGGTCAAATATGACTTTTATTTTTGAAAAAAAACCACGCTTTCGCTTCTCTCTGCAATTACGAAGTTCTTACAATCCAAAAGTGGTTCGAGTTGACCACGCAATTCTGAATCAGATGAATGGGACATCCCGCACAATGCGACTTCTGTCAGGGTTTATATCTGATCGTGCGCCTGAGTTCGACTACCTATTTGATAAATGAAAGATTATTTAGATAATCTAGGTTCTATTAAAGAATGAGAAAGAGCACATTCACTTTATACAAGTAATGAGCTTTGATTCTGGAAAATTTTATTCTCTATTAGAGTTCTTGGCACAAAAAGAGTTTTTCTCGATTATCTCAATTGGACTAAATTTTCACTTACAAAAGTTTTTCCTTAGCATGGCAGTATTGTGCAAAATATTAAATTATTAAATTCAATTATTATTACTAACAACAATTTGTTTTCGATCTAAGATCGATACAAATGAGTTACAATATAGTATGTATAAATGTAAACATAAGGTATGAAATAGTGAAGAAGAGTAATAAGTACTTTGCACAGAGTGGAAGATATAAAATAAAGTATAAACATCTCATATCGGCAGAATAAATGTTCTGATTTGTAGTATGCAAAATTTTCAATATTTTTACAGATATTTTTATTTAAAAATTGCAATTCTAAAAGTAAATCATACTTTAACCACTTTTATCTCTACTATTATTGATCGGGCGAGAAAAATGCCTTTACAAATGTACGCAGAAAATTTTGAAATTGAAGGAAATAAAAAAAAAATATATATATTGCAATATTAATTGTTATATTGCTTGTTTTACAGACAATTTTTGACTGATATTTTTCGGCGTAAGAACCACCGTCAAATTCAAAAAGAAATGATCAAACATAATTTTTGAAATGTCCTCAAGTTAAGCACAAAGTAGCAAAAACGTGTTCTTTAATAGTTTTGAAAAAAATGTTGTTACAACTGTTTGCACTTGCTAAAAACTTATCCACTTTTTGCTATTATAGGATAGACTTTGACGGGCTCGTAAATGAATATGTACGCATCAAATCGTATACAACCTCTGATAAGTTTCAGTTGATATAACAGGAGTAATATGAAAAGGATGTTTGAGATGTAAGTATGATTGAGAAACCGCATAAAGCTTGAGATTTGCATAGACTTGGAGGCTACCTGAGTGAAGTACTGTCTCTCAGTCGAATCTTCGAATGTAATCAGAGAAACTCTTCTGAATCATATTCATTGTTCTAGTAAGGAAAACACCATCCAAGTCAAGCCACGTTTATTTGGAGTTACCGAGAACGAACATCTGAAGTAGTAGAACCCAGTCATACTTTGGGCTGCCGTGATATCTAGGGTTATCGCCTTCAATTTATCAAAACATCGTTTTGAATACCTTTTATCAGACATATCCAGCATCTTCGGTAGCGACCTAAACACAGCCTTAAAGATATTATAGGTTAATTCTAATCCACCCATTTCTAAATGGAGAGCGAAATTTGGCTTATATGAAGGTAAGACTAGTATTGTCTTTAAAAATCTAGATTGCAGTTTCTCGACTGAAACAAAGTTCTTTAATCCCAAGCCTTCGCCCATGGCGCCCGTGACAACATTCGCTTCAGCCATTTTCTTTAAGAGATCCCCCTAAAAAATTCCATAGTCTGACTAGTTGACACTGAAATATATGAATTTGCATACTACTTCTAGCTGCGTACTCGAATATAAAAACTTATATTTACAAGGCCTTCCTTTATGAAAAACCATAACCTCAGATTTTATTTCATTAGCATTTCATTAGTCGTGGGTGTGGTGAGCCCACACTTGTAGTTATTTACTACAAGAAACTATCCACCTAGAAACACTACCCGAATCGGGTAGTGTTACGCTTACCCCTAGAGGCTCGCCGAAAGGGAAATGGCTTAATGGTATATAGCAGTTGAAAAGTTAGCTCAACAATATTACCTGACGAGCTTAATCTTTGTTTGAAGGTTAATCTGAGAGTAATCGAATACGACTATTTCATCGGCATAGGTTAGCAGGCTGCAAATAAAAAAAGCAAACAGAAGATGACTAAGGATTCAACCTTGCAACACACTAAAGGTAACCTTGACAGATGAGTTCAAACCATCAGAAGTTTGTTTAGGTTTAGTACTCATGCCTATCATTGGTAATTTGCATCGCAGCTGAGAGTGACTGACTGAGTTAAAAATCTTTTTAAAATCTATAAAAACTTCCAAATTTTTGGCATTGAAATCGACAGGTGAATCTGAATCAACGTATCTAGTTGCATACATATAGCCACACCATTTTCAAACATGACTTTTTTATTGCATTTCATACTATATAACCTCACGCGTCTATTAATGGTAATATTTTAAACCAAAAATTACGCATTACTTCAGTAAGGCCTCATGCACTTAAAGGGTCAGTTCCACGGTTCCAATGAGCTAACTCTTATTTCAAATTCATTAGCTCGCAAGTCACATTCGAAAAAAGATTTTATCCTATTATGAAAAAAATGTATTGAGACAGGATAACATTTTGTCGAAACTTTAGATAATTAAATGATAGTGAAATTTTACTTATCTGACACAATTCCTCCCTTTGTTTAAAGCGGCTTGGGTGAGATCTGCCAAGTGTAAGAAAAAAATGATTAAAATATTCGCGCAAAATGTTTGGTTCGCGAAACTTGAAAATGCGAACCTACGACGAACGGAGATTGGCGAATATTTTGTTTATGATATGAATGTGTACCAGCGGTAATAATGGATCGTATGATTGGTTAATGAAATTTTCGGCAATTGAAGTGGGGAGAGCTGAAGGCGCGAAACGAGAGTTGGTTATTTCTACTTAAGAGACGCTTGTGAACAGTAATTTCGCTTGTGACGTTTAAAGTTTGTTACATTTTTGTGGTAAAATCCATTTTTGCCACGTTTGTTTAGAGCTTCGCCTCTGCATCTGAGCAGGTAACATATTATTTGTAAATACGTGGGTGTATGAAAATCTTAGTTTTTGTGTCGATTGTAAAACCGTGTTTCTTTGTGAAAATTACAGCGTGGCAAATTCATATATCCGCAACTCCAATCTGATTATTTTCAATAAATAAAAATTGATGGATGTAAGTGAGGCCCCATCTAGCAATGTGCTCCTGATCCTATTACTAAATCGGAAATGATTAGAATTTTCTCGCCTGTGGAAATACCAAGCGTCTGAGTAACAGTTAACAAATTCATGGTCTCGATAATGGCGACATTTTCATCAAACGTCATCTAATGAAGTCAACCAATTCTTGATGAGTATTCTTAATATAATTCCCAAGCGCTCTCTAAATTTTATCTATGGTTGATTGCCTCTCTCGTATTTCAATTGATCTCATATGTTTCTGTAATATTTATAAAAATGTGTTTAGTGTGTCGAATTTTATTGAATGAGTGACTCGTAATAATATCCGCTTCTTTGTTGGAAAAATCCATTGATCCATCGCTCAGCCATTTTAATTTACGTTCTCAATCAAAGGTCATTTTAATGAATCGCATCATAATATGTATGTATATATATATATATATATATATATATATATATATATATATATATATATAAATTTTAATAAAATTACTTAAATGCTAATTATTATTATAACTCTAACCTCATTTGCATTGAACCTTCTCCTTCTCTAAATATCTATTATACTATTTGAATAGTTAGATTAACGATGTTGAATAAATTAATTACAATTTCATAAATTTTTAGTAAAAATCTAACGTAACAAAAAAGAGTGTTACACAAGGCTCGAGGTAATTAGTTGATATAATAAACAATTGTTGAGCGCCAGCTGAATGTATTCCCAACTAGCAAGGAAAACTTTTGATTCAAATTGACAAAAAAAAGACTCTACAGGCAGAGCAGGCTCGTTGGGCGGACCCAACAGTAACTACGCAAACCATTTTACAAGGTTCCAGAAATATATTTTTTCAATAAAATTCGTACTTACAGACATTGCAACAGTTGTAGATCGACAATACAATTTATTGGTTTTGGCAATAATTAGTCACAATCTGACTCGGAAACCGACTTTTCGACAATATTCCGCATTTCAAAATTTGCAATACAGTAATCGACGGCGTCTTGACGACAAGTGACTATCTCCCGCCTTGCCTCGTGGTCGAGAGCTTTTCGCTACTGCGCGAGACTCATGCCTGGGTCCCAAGGCCCTTTGACCGTCAATCGATTTACTATGGTTAATCAGACACCTGACGTCTACGGATTTGTTAATTATTTATATTTAGAATCAAATGATCGACTGGAATGACTTCCTGTCACACTCTCCCCCATCAAACCTTGACGTTAAGGTCAGAATATGAGAATCGTAGTTCTGAAATAAAGGAGTAGTTCATAATTGTCGAGGTAAGGTACTGCATGATGTCCACATTTACTCGGAATGGGATTTATGAGCGCTAAAGTGGCATGATACGTTTAATCAATTTTAACGATATTAAATCGTCGTATAAATCGAATTGATATAATTCTGGAAATTAGGTTCCGACAATTAGATTGATTCTGCATTGCGTTTCATAGTATAATAATAGAATACAAAACCGTCGAATATTTAGTCGAACTGTGACTTGGAACGCCATTATGATGTCGTTGGGTTCAACGTAAGAAAGAAATGAGGCTGCGTTCGGCCTAACACTAAGAATATAAGTAGAAAAAATTCGCTAATTGTTGAAAAATGAAATAAGAAGTCATATCCTCAAGCTCTGTTCTTTGTCTCATTAGTTCGTCGGGTAACATGTCAACAAATGGTGAATACAGGGCCTCAAATGCTAGTTTTATATTTTCTTTAGACAGCTGGATAGCACTTTTAACCTTCAGTTTGGCAAGTGTGGTAGCAGCCTGAAGGGCGTTTTCCCTAATTAGGAAACTCCTGACTCGATTCTGCTAATCCTTAGGGTCGTCAAAAGCTTTGACTTTTCTCCCAGCTTTTTTTCACCCTCGCCGATGAAGTAATGATGATCAGCTGGGATGGCCCACGCAGGCCAGGTGGAGTAGTTGAGCCTAAGCGAATCAACCATCCTTTGGTGACAAATATTGCAGTCGGGGCACTCTGGGCAAAACAGGGACAAATCTTTGGAGCAAACTGTGCAATGCCCCAGAGCAAGCTCATGCTCTATCCCGTATGGATAAATGCAGTCAACTGTGTCGGCCCGGCACACAGTGGTCTGGAATAGGAATTTACTGTTCATAATCGCCCACCGGTTGTATTTCTTAACCTATTATGAAGTATTTTTTTTTTCAGAAATACTCAGCATCCAATTTTCAAGAGAATTGCTGTTTGCGATTTTTTAATTTTTGTCACTGAGCAACAATATATAAACAAATAAAGTGACAAAATTGGCAACTTCAGCTTTGTGAATTTTTATCTCAAGAAAATATATAAAAAGAAACACACTATTAGCTGGAATTATTGCATCTGCACTCATAGAACAGAATTAATTCTAATAATATTTAACTTATCTGCTCGGTGGGTTTCCTGTCACCACTACGTAGCGCGTCCTCAGG
>CAKNYM010037114.1:2348-18836 GCA_932195095.1 Andricus curvator | reverse complement strand
AAAAGAGAATATAAGGTCAACCACCTTTTATACATGGACGACCTTAAACTCTTTGCTTCCTCGAAAGAGGACCTTAACATCCTTGTAGAGGCGGTAAATAGGTACTCTAAAGCGATTGGCATGAGCTTCGGACTGGACAAGTGTGCCTGCGTCCACCTACGCCAAGGAAGATTAGAAACTACATCATCGCGTCACGATCAGGATGTTCAACTCATAGGCGGAAATACCATTCAACATCTTGGTATGGGAGAAACATATACATATCTTGGAATACCGCAAGCGGAAACCCATTATGTGCTTGCGTTAAAAACGGCCCTTGGAAAAAGGTATCGCCAAATTCTCAGAAAAATTTGGGCTTCCGAATTATCTGGAAAGAATAAGATCCAGGCGACCAATATGCTGGCCGTTCCTATACTGCTCTACACGTTTGGTGCAGTAAAATGGAACGTCGATGAGTTGAAGCAGCTTGACCGAAGCACCCGCAAGATGATGACAATCCATCGAAGTCATCATCCTAGATCTTCCGTACCTCGAATATACCTCCCTCGAGATAAAGGGGGTAGAGGCTTGCTGAGCTTAGAGTGTCTTCATCGCAGAACGGTTCTAGCTACAGCCTGCTTAGTTCTAAATAGCACAGATTTTCTTATGCGACTAGCACATCAACATGAAGTCGTCAATGCTGCGGCGTTTCTATATCGTGCCGCAGATAGGGCCGCATGGGAGCTTGGCCTCCCATTTGATTCCAGCGACACTACACATGGCCTAGCATCACTAACACCTTTGGTGCTCAAAAGTCGTGTACAGGAAGCAGAACATACGCTTCTACTAAGAGAACATGCTGACAAGCCCCTTCATGGTAAATTCTACGGCATTATACGTAGAGAAGAGCTCTCGTTGGGTCTGTCCAACATGTTTCTCAAGTCTGCTGGATTAAAATCGGAGACTGAGGGATTTCTTTTTGCTTGCCAAGATGGCGTTATAGACACCTTAGTTTACCGCGAGCGCATAATGAGTATACCTGTAGGCGATACCAACTGCCGAGCGTGCAAGCAAGAGCCAGAAACACTTGGACATGTTCTCAGTGGATGCTCAAAATATGCACGATACGGGTACATAGAGAGACACAATGCGGCTCTAAAAGTGTTATATTACCATCTGAGGCACTTCTGTGGTGTTGATCTATTGCCCGTCTTGCCATACGCCCAGGGGGAACTCGAGTCCATTGTGGAGAATGAACAGTGTAAGATCTACTGGAATTTCTCATTCTCGACCACTCAACGTATCAGTGCTACGAAGCCTGATATTGTCCTCCAAGATCTGAAGAACAAGATCATTTACGTGATTGAATTCTCGGCACCAGCCGATGGTAATATCACGGCAAAGGAGGAAGAAAAACGGGCGAAATATCAAGCACTTCTTTTCGAGCTGAGCAGGCTCTACCAAGGCTTCAAAGTCCATCTTGTAGTTCTCATAATCGGCTGTCTTGGAGGTATGAAAGCTTCATTTATTAGCCAACTCAACAAGATTCCGGCTTGCCAGCGTCAGGCTCATTCCATCGCGAACCGGATGCAAAAGGCTGTTCTTCTGGGATCACTTCATCTGGTCCGTCAACACTGTTCCTGATAACATTCTACAAAGATTGGTAGCTCTAAAAAAGTATCCAGAGGTGAAACTTCATCTCCAACTATCCCGTCTGCCGCGTAAGATCATCCGCGGCTAGAGACCTGACTCCAAGGAGCAGTGTTGCCCGATGTTATCTCGCGTAAATTTGCCGCTCTTGCTTACCTTCTAGGACAGAAGGAGCAGAAGCGGATGACGTACACGTTCCAGTTGCATCGGGATTGGTTGCTTTTAAAGAACCATGATCGTAGCTTCCGGAGCCTACAACTTCTCACAAAATAATAAATAAATAAAAAATAATAATAATAAATAATATAATATATATATATATATATATATATATAATATATAATTGAGGATAAACTTCATCATTTTTCTGGTATCATCCCCATAGGCTGCACGCGACAGCGTACGACTGCTCATACACAGATAACAATGCGTGACGGCGCGGCGCACGGTAGCAGCACGACGTGTTAGCACTATGTGTCGCCAAGAACGCAAGCACGGTGTCCTCAACCCTGCTGCAAATTCGGCTGAAAATTTGCACATGTTTCTGTACACGAACCTGCACACGAACCTGTACAGGTAATCTTGTTGGTTCCTGTGCAGGAATTTTGCGAAGGAAGATGTACATGATCCTGAAAAGGGACCTGCACCGACTAAGAAACCTTTGAATGATCCAGTGTAGGTTCCTTTACAGGTTCCTATGCGAATTAAATTGAGGCGCGGGTTCCTATACAGAAATACGTATAGGGTCCTTGACAGAATGCCATCGCGAAAACTCATGTGCCTTACAGCTATAAAGTTGCGTTCTTTTTATTCCCTTGAAGATCAAACTCACTATCGAGAAAGCCAAGTCACTATCGAACCCTTGCGGATTTGGTTCCTATGCAGGTTCATGTAGGGGATCAAGATTACTTGTACAGGTTCGTATGCAGATTATCTGCGCGTGTGAGTGGATCAGGTGGACTATTTGTTTACTGTTTTCCAGCCTCTATTTTTTATGAATAATGAGCTCAAGATGAAAGCTAAATAAGTCAATTATAAAAAAAAACATATATTGAAAATTATATTATAGTCAAAAACACAGGTAGGTAGATTTGTTTAATCCCCCACTGATCGTTATTTATAATATCTTCATCGAACTCCTGAACTCAAATATATTTTCCATATTTCATTTACGAATTTAAAGATAAAATATCTTATCTTCAGAAGTCCCCCCTTTAAATTACAATTTTTTAGATGTGATATGATCAATTTCCTTTATGGAATTTTAAATTCTTGATTTATATTTAATTGCCACTGTGAGTGCTGCAGTTTCCCTTTGATTTGACAATCAACCTTACATCATTTCAAGGTATTGATATAATAAGCCCAACAGCTAGAGGGTAAAAACAGAGCTTCATAGTTACATTGTAATAACTATATTTATAATAATACAAAGTAGTAGTATACTAATAACTAGACAAAGAACATAGAATATTATATGTAAAAAGTATATTCAGATATTTATTCATTTATTTATTGCGCGCCTGAGTTAGAGATGAATTCGCATACTATATTACGAAAAGTATATGCTGAGACTGTAAAGAATTTGATATTCTCACGAAAACAGACAAAAACTCTATTCAGGTTGTAGCACATGGCATAGATTTGTGATCGAGGATATAAGCTGGAATCGAAATAGATTGGATCCCTAGATGGTGTTGATCGCGTAGGTGTATTACATGAAATGATTTGTAACAGTGCAGGGCAGACAATTATATCACGAATCAAGTTGAACAAAAATAAAATTTCTGCAAATGACCATCTGTCCTGGACAGTCTAAACATTAAATCGTTTACAAAGAGTATTCAGATTAGATCGCGGAGGAGGGAGATTCCAAGTTTTTTCCAACTGAGCTGTTTTAGAAATCTTTTGTCACACGCTTTTATTTGGTTTCTATGTTTATGGAGATTAGAGGTCCATAAAACCGAGAAATATTCCAGCTTACATCGTATCAATGTTTAAAATAACATGATCATTGTCTAAATGTTTTAAAATCTTTGACAGATTCTAAATAAAAAACCTAATGATTTATTAAGGCTAGATACAATATTTTTCATATGCACATCAGAAGAGAGATCTTGTATAATTGTAACTCCAAGGTCAAGAATTTGAGACCCTCTCTCAAAATCTACCCCTTGTTTTTTGTATTGAAAGAGAAATGGTCTTAATCCGACCCTTATGAATATTAATTTCAAGTTTATCGGATGAGCATTAGTCAACAAATATACGAATATTATCTTGAAGATCAATACAAAAAGTGATATCAGAAATAGGATAGGACAACCTGAGATCATCTGCATAAAAATAATGATAGCAATTGGGATAAGCCGAAAGATCGCTCAGATATATAATGAATAGAAGTGGTTCAAGGTTAGATCCTTCGAGCACCCCAGAAGTGTGGATAAATTCTACAGAAGAGTATCCCCAATGCTGAAAAAATGTGTGCTTGGAGGATAATTAGGAGTGTAATAGTTGAATGATGTTATCCAGTATATCAAGTATTCGTAGCTCACTTAATAGTATGGCATGGTCTACTTTATCAAATGCTTTAGAGAGATCGGTGTAAAGGACATCAGCCTGATTATGTAAGTTAGTAATTGACGAATATTTTGAGTAAAGCTCAGCAAGTTGGTAGCAGTGGATCAGCTAGGGATGAATCCATGCTGATTGAATGAGATCACATAAAAAGCCACCCCAGATATAAAATTGTAAATAAATAATTCTAATATTTCAGAGAAGCCAAAAGAAACCGATATGGGTCTATCGTTAACAGTAAGAGATTTTTCACCCTTCTTTCAAACAGGACTGATGCGGGCAGTCTTCCAAACTGGATGATCAACAGGATTGAGAAGCTTAACAGTGTCATATATCGTGATCCCTGGAATCCGAGTAATGCCCTTCTGTTTCTTTAAATAGGACTAAAGGGAAGTAGGATTGGCAATAATCCCATTTTCTATATTAGTGTTATACTGCTTGAAAGAAGAGCTTAAATCAATATCAGTAGTTAGGAACAACTATGGCTCGCCAGACGGCGTACCCCCACTCCTCGGTGTTTGCTCAGACGTCTGACGCCTACCCCCACTCCTCCGCTGTCTGGGTCTTATCTCTTATCTAGACGCATGTTTTTGTTTAAAGACTATTAATAGCAGATAAGAAGGGGTGGAAGCGAGAATTTCTAGGAAATGTATGTTGATATAACGATTGATGCATTTTTAAATGTCTGTATGACCCAATATTCTAAAGCTGGATTTATGGCTTCGCAGTTCTAAGCTTATGTTGAAATTAATAATGAAGTGATATGATTTTACTTTAATGAATTTAATTAAGAATTAAAAAAGCAAAATAATATGACTGTATTAGATAAATGAGATAAGAGTTCATTAAAGTTTAAATGCAATCTTCAAAATGAAAAGAGGTATATTAATTTAATACGGTATGGGTTGTAAATAGATGGAACACATGCACAAACCTATGAAGTATGAAATTGTCTCCACTGAAAAATGCTTAAAATTTGCATGTAAATTTGAAATATTCAAATGTTATTGTTCATAGTTTCGAGGGAAAAAAACGTTGAAATCTTCCACGTGCGAAAAAGCTTATCCAATTATAATATTTATATACATATACAAATATACAATTTAATGAATATTTAAAATATATTAGGGTAAAGGGAAGCATAATATGAAGGTGGATGTGAGTGAAGGGATGCATGTGAAGGAGGAGGTGGCTCTTGGACGGGTACGGACGTGGGCCTTGTCTCGCTAGACGCTCGTGTTTGTTTAAAGTCTAAGAATGGAAGATAAGGAATAGATAGATAATAGATGGAATTTCCGGAAATACTATACTTGTGCAGGGTTGATGAAGTTTCGGGAAGACTATATGGCGCAATATTTTAGAGCTGTACTTATGGCTTCTTAAACTCTAGACTACTGCTTAAAGGCATAATTAACTTCTATGATTCTACTTTAATGACTTTCAATTAAGAAATGCATTTCAAAGTCAAATAATAAAACTTATTTTCTAAATAAAGAGGAAGATAAATAGCTTACATCTAAAAATATACTTAACATGAGGGATTACTATGATGATTATGATGACGATTATTATCATTATTGTTACAATAAACTATTATATGATGACTGTAACATGATGTCGTAAGTATTAAAATTGTAAACTATAATATACTTCTTTAATTGGTCCAAGTGCATATATTTCTAAAAATATATTTTGTTCATATATTCAAAATTATGCAGCTATTGACTGCTGGGCCTGTGATTTCTAGAATACAAATAAAAATAAAAACAGACGAATTTCAGTCTCAAGTTTTGAGCAACTAGTCAAGATTTTTTGTGTACACTTGAAATTTGAATAGCTAAATCGCTTTCGATTAGTCAGTATATTTGTATGTCTTATGAACGAATAATATTTCATAATTTGATTTAAAAAAATGTTACGAATTGATGTTCTACATCAGACGTAGGAGTTGACTGGGTAAAATTCTTCTAATAATTAAATTTTTGAAATTCTAAATAACTCTACGTTTTAAATGTTAACATAAATACATTATGAAATCATTTTTCCAGGCAAAAATGTTATTTTTCTCAACAATATATACAATAGTCCTTTAGCATTACTTTCTCTTTAGAACAAAAAAGCAATTTTTACGAACTTTTAACATGAATATGCGCCCTTATGCTAGTTTTTCTCTACTTGGCCTTCTATGCACCGATTAATTTTGTACTAAATTTCTCAAATGTAATAAGTGCTGATGTTGAGACAAGACTAGACTCGAAACGTAACGCTAATTTTTATCCAATATTGTATTCAATAAAACTTTTCAGTGGTCTGGAAGTCGTTGGTGTATATGTTTTGATTTTCCGCATTCGTTGGTTTCTTTCATACGTAAAACCGAAAATACCCTACCATCTTACATACTCTTTTTATAATTATAGGTAAGAATTTCATCTGTTCTTTAGTTAAAAGTAAATTATATTGTGCTTCCAATTAGTAATATCGCTAGAACTAAATAACATTTGCATGTACCTTCATTTATTTAAAATTGGAAATGATACACTTTTATTCAAAAACTTTCAAGGATCCGAATGCTGAAACATAGTTCGAGTAACTAGAGATAAATATGAATACATATAAAAAATCTTTAGAACATATCGTAAAAGTTCAAAAGTGTTCGAGGGGTATTTAGGAAACTTTTGTTTCGCTAAGCTTAATTTGATATTAAACAAAAATAAATTTTTCATAATGTTGTTTTGTGATTTAAACAAATATATTATTAACAAAGAAAAAGTTTCTAAACAGTTTTAAGCATCAATAATAAGAAAGTTAGTGAAAGGTAATGAAAATGAAAACTTCTGACAATAGGTAATATCTCGTATAATAAGAAATATATGAAATTTTACATAATACGCAATAAAAATAATATAAAATGTTGGTATGCAAAGTAAAACAAAACAAGACTCTCTTTTAATTACGTCTTATTTTATAAGCAAAACAATGAAACAACGTGGCTACATGTACCAAAATTTTGGTACGAATAGCTTCGAACAGTTTCGTAGACGTCACAATCTGACTCAAAAATGTGACATAGCATATATGGAGAAAGAAAGAATATCTTTGTCAATAATTTATAGTAATGCAATGCTTGGAAGAATATGTTTTCCTTAAATTGTACTACGCGTATAATATTGTTGTATCTAGATCCGGTAACCTGTGTATAGTGGGTTTTATATTAGTGTATTTTAATGTTATATTCTACCCCAACTGTAATCAATACTTCCAGTTTCCACCAAGGATCTCAAAATTGTTTATCGAATCATGGACTTTGTACACACTTCATCTAGATACATATATATATAATTTGAAAAAAAAAGTTAAACAACCACCGCAGGGTCCCACTAAGAGCAACTGCCATCCAACAAAATGTCAATAGCCCCCAGTAGCACCGCGGTAAATCACACCTATGGCCATGTCTCACAACCTTGAGATGGGTGGTCATAGGCAACGACAAAATCACAACGACAGGCCGGCGAAACCCTCGTGTGTCTTCAGGACACGAAGCGACCCAAGGATGACAGCTTTCTGCATCCATCTCGCGAATGCCTTGGCATATTCTTGGCACGCGGGTATGGCTGTAAGGTTACGAACCAGTGATAGTTTCGCACCTCCGAGAGCACCTATCACAAGGACAATTACTTGTACCGAATATTTTGGGTACAGTCGTTGTAGCTCTCTTTTAAGGTCTTGATACCTCTCCTCTTTTTCTTTCTCCTTTGCAGTGATGTTGTATTCGGACGGAGCCGAGAATTCGATCACGAATATAGTTGGTTTCTCGAAGTCTTGGAGAACAATGTCAGGCCTCGAGTGCGCAACGGAGACTGCTGCCCGAAAATCGTAGTTCCAGAAAATTTGGCACTTCTCGTTTCGGACAATCGACTCTATCTCCTTTGGAGCATTCGGCAGGGCAGGGTCGCGGCCAACACCGTAATAGCGACAAAGATGGTAATAAAGCACTCTTAGGGCCGCATTATGTCTATAGATATACGTCGTTCCCGCGTGGGTCGGACACCCTGATAGTATGTGTTCTAGGTACTCAGCGTGTGCATGACACGCTCTGCACCTATCACTGGGAACTTCTTGACATAAAATGGGCTCACGGTATGCTAAGGTGGAAATGACACCGTCCTGGCATGTGAAAATAAAACCCTCTGTAGGGGAGACCTCCCTACAGTGGATAGCAAAAATTGGTAGATTTCAGTAAACACAAAGTAGGATATATATTAAAGAGCTGTTATGACACAAATAAAGCTGACATATTCATCCGTGTGATGAGATATCAGTAAACATCAATTCGTTAGCAAATAAAAAGCTATTGATATTATTTTGAGGTGGTAAAATTTTATCCATTGTTGGCTGGTTCACCCTACAGTGGATATTCGATTCTACACCGCGAATCAGAATAGAAAGATGTTTTTATACGTACCCCTAAATTATATTTTATACCGACGCTACTATCAGAACAAACAGAAAAATGATATAGTTTCGATTTTTGATAAAATTATCAAAAATATAATGTTAGTTATTTCGCTCATATTTCATAACACGTCTTTCAGTGGACAGGTTAGGTTTGCCACCAATCTTGCCCTGTCAAAAGTACCTAGAAAATACTAACATAGAAATTTTGCATGGTGAGGTTATGTCTACTTGCGGAAATTTAAAATTACTCATTTTAAAAGCTGTTCAAGTTGAGTGATAAAATAATTAAAAAAGAACAGTTTAATGCTTAATATTTACTGATGATTGTAGAGACAATTGAAATGTGTGGATCTTACAATTTAAAAAAAAAATGCAGATGGGATGTAAAAAAATGTATTCAGGATATATAGAAAATGTTCCCGTTAAAAATAAAAAGTTGAAGACTGTTTAAAAAAATGATATTAATATTGCAAAAAATAGAGTTTGCTCTTATGAATCAATAAATAAACAATTATTGTTTTATAAAAACGGGTTGATTTATTATTTAAATTTTGAGCTTAAAAATATTTATATAATATATAACTATGTATCATGAAGGAAACCAATTAGCAAATATTTTTCACAAGTAGTATTAATCAACATACTATACATATCAGTTCCAAACTGAAACAATCAGTTCGCTAAATTTTTGTAGGTATCAACAACTATAATACTGGCGCATGAAATAACGATCTTATTATTTAAATAAAATATTAAATAAGTACAAAGCCTTTAAATGATACGTGCTTTTTTTTGCATCTTACTCAATATTTTTAGTCCAACTGTACACTTAAATTTTGCTTAAATTCTTACAAAAACATCAAGTTTGGTGTGTGAAAAGTTTGCCATCTTCATTAGTTTAAAAAAAAAGTATTTCAAAACAAATTTTCCACAATTTTATTTCAAAACAAATTTTTTTGCCCATGTTCTAAAAAGAGTTTGCTCAATAACAAATTGCATGCTTTTGTAACAATAAGAGCAAAATTTCCAAAATCTTCAGTGTTTCGCTTTGACTATTAAAAATTACTTTTAAAATAAATATTGTTTTGAAGTTAAATCATTTAAATAATTATTTATAAATTTAAATATTCGCATTTGACTAGCAAAAATATACCCTACACGCGTTTAGCATTATCAGACCGTTCTTTAAATTCTCTCTGATGTTTGGCATCCACCCTTCTTGACTGCCTTTGTTTTTGTTGTCTTCAATTTTTCATCTTTGATTGATTGTGGGATATTTTCCTTGTTCATTTTCTTGGATTTCTTCCTCTCTGGACCATTGACCAGCAATTCCTCTGATCGACGCTTGGCAGCTATAGCTTCTGCATGCTGTAGGATTACTTCTCGTACCGGTGAAGAAGTTAGAATTTTACTTTTTCCTTTTTCCCTAGGTTTTCGATTGGATACTCTTGGCAAAGCTTTTGGGTAGGGACGTATCTCTTCAGGTAAAATAAGAACACGTTCGTGTTCTATTTCGTTAGACTTCTCACGCATTAGAACTTTTCTTGAAGGTTTTAATTGAGGTTCGGGGACTTGTTCTTCTGGGTGAATCTGAACATCTTTTTCTCCAATTTCTTGCTGGAGTCTTAAGCGAACTCGCAACTCAGTTTCCACTTCAGAATCAAAAACTTGCAATACCTGCTGAACTTGAGACAAGTTTCCTTCAGCTGATTGTGAGATTTCTGGCTGATTCTGCAAGGTGTATTCCAGATTTGGCTCAATGATGAGTCGCACTTTTGAAGTTACTTCTTTATTAGTGTCAACTACATTTTGATGAACTGGTAAATCCGAGGCAACTTGCAACGTGCTTTCTTCTGTGGGTTTTGTTGGTAGCCCATCTTGGAAGAGAACGTGTGATTCTGGAGGAACTTCTGACTCGATTCCTTCACTGCTTATAAATTCTGATTCGTTTTGAAAATCCGTTTCTTCTGGAACTTCAATCAGTGGATGCGTCTCTGGCTGATCAACTGGCACTTCAAGCGGTCGATCTGTTACGGATGAACAGAGGAAGTCGGCTTCAGTGAAGATGTTAGGATTGAAGGGGAAAATTCCACTCTTTGCAAATCCAGATATTATGTTTGATGGCGTCAGGGCCTCCATGTGAGCTTTGCCAACGCGACCAGCGACATCGTAAATAGTGATGGGGCGGCCAGGATTTTCCGCCATCCATGAATCGCAAGCTGCATTGTAGCGAGCCTTAAATGGCTGATAACAGGCGATATCCAGAGGTTGAATTCGATTACTACTGTGCGGAGGCAGAGTTAAAAGGGATACCCCTGCTTCTCGAGCCGTGTCAATGATTTCAATTGAGGAATGAGATTCATGATTATCAAACATGATGAGAGTTGGATCTTCTTGAGAGCTGCCAGAGTACTTTATGAAGTGCCTGAGTACGTGAAGGAAATTTTCTGCTGTCATCCATCCTGATGTATTCGCCAATCCAAGGGTTCCAGGTGGCGCTCCTTCAATCATTTTATCCTTAAAATTTTTTCTAGGAAAAACCATTGCTGGTGGAAGAAAGTTGCCTGTTGCAGAAATGATTGCACATGTTGTAACAAGTTGACCCCGCTCTCCACTTGTACATTTGTTTAACTGTTTAACTCCTTTAGGAGCAGCGATTTTTGTTGATGCTTGAACAGTTGTGGTAGCCGTTTCGTCTATGTTAAAAATGCGATGCCCGGTGCTCAGACAGGGTTTTTCTGTGAAAATCTGTTTTAAATTTTCGAAGAATGTCCCAACGTTTTATGGGTTGAAAGCTGTTAGACGACTTAAGCTGCAACCTTCCGGCTTGCGAATGCTCATGCCTCGTCGATCCATAAATCTTTTTAGCCACTTTTCACCAGCGCTTTGCAATTCTATCCAAGATGACGGAATTTTGATATTATTTTTCATAGCGAACTGAAATGCTAGTTTTCGAACTTCCTTCGAAGTTAGTCCATATGCCATGGCACTGCAATCGGTTATATATTTACATAGTACTTCTTCTTCTTCATGTGTAAATATTCTACGATTTTCGTAGGCTGGAATGTAACGAATATTGGAATCCGCATCAGCCGTTCGAGATTTATTAACATAGCGCCGTAGAGTCCCATAGCCTATTTTCATCTCTCTCGCAACTTGTAAAATTGGTAAGCCGCCTTTCACAACCGATCTAACAGCTTCTGTCATCTCTTCCGCAGATGTTTTGCCTACTTTGCGTTCCTTCCCTGGCATGCTGTAATAAATAATATTGCAAAAATTAATAATTTTAAAAAATAAATTTTTTATTGATTTCATTTTATATGCTGAACAAATTGGATATTATTGACTTTTTAGAAATATGAAAAACCCTGCTTTGAATATTATTTTAGAATTTGATGTTTTAGAATTTTCACTTAACCCCAAAGGATAATGTCCAATCTCAAAGTAAAATGTAGAGTTCGGCAAGGAATGTTTGTTAATTAATTCATGCCTTAATAAAAATGAAATATTTTGACAGTTTTGCCATTCTCTAAATATAAAAATACTATTAACTCAAAATTTTCAAAATTGAACCTGACTCTCATGCGAAGAAAATTTGTCTATATTTGTATTTTGTTTTTAAAATTATTGTTTTTTAAATACTTACAGATAAAGGTATATTATACTATAAAGGTACTTTCGGAATAAAATTTTTTCTTATTCTCGCATTGTTTTATGATAAGACCAAATAAATTCAGAAATTAATTATAATTATAAAGGACGCAAACATTCCTTAAATAATAAAAAGAAATTTTTACTTACATTTTACGCGATGCAGCTTCGTTATTAGAAATGAGTTATCTAACTATCGTCTTCACATCTCTCTGCAATTTCGAAAAGACATTAATTTAATATGAAAATTATATTATTTATTTTATTTTACGTGAACAAACAGTGAATTGAATCAAAGCCTACTAATTTATAGGTTATGTTTCTCTCAAAATTGTCAACACTACACGCAGTTGCACACTACATACTACTGTACATAACCTACATATGTTATTTAAAAATATATGATTTAAATAATAATAATTTCGAGCACCTACCTTTCAGAGATGATTGCACTATTAAATCTATTATATTCTATTTGTGATAAACATTTAATTACATTACGCTACAGCTATACCTATGTTCAAAGTATCAGCTGATTCTGCCTTCTGCTATTTTAGTACCAACCTATGAGTGTAAATTATCTCTAAAACTTATCACTGAAAATCCACTGTAGGGATGACGCTGGTATCCATAGTAGGAAAATGAGAGCCTCAAGGAATATATTTATAATAATTTTCTTCAATAGAACGTAAGATTCTATGGTGAAAAATATTATAGTTTAATGACCAAGGAACATATATTATCAAAAAAAATCACTCTGAAAAATCTTATATACTTGGAAAAAATTACTAAAGTTGAGGACAAACTTTCTTGATCATGTCAAATATAGTTTTTTATACTTTTTTCTTTTATTATAATTAAGTATAACATGAAATTCCGTCTTGTGATGCATTTTTATAAACCTAAATCATACAAAATGCGCAAATTAGGTTTACTTCAGGCATTTCGCTTTTATTTACAAATATCCACTGTAGGAAGCTATCCACTGTAGGGAGGTTTCCCCTACCTGAATTAAGCCCTGATGATTTGAGGAAAGCAAAAGTTTGCTCCTTCGACAAGGACTGTTTTTCTACATTTCTGTGAAACTTTCCGTGCATTTTCTTGCCGAGTAGCTCTTGGTGAAAATTTTCAACCTCTGCGTTCTTCACTTTGGATTTTAGAAGTGAAGCATCTAGATGAAGTAATGCACTTTCCTCACTTCTGATGTTAAAATTCAGGCCAAGGGTCTCGGCCGCTTGCTCCGCGGCTTTGTAAAGGAACGCTCCTTCGCCAATCATCACGTGGTTCCTGACCATCTTTAGTAGAGGATCTCTGCCATTCGCAACGATGTAAGCTGTACTTAGAACAATCCGGTTATGAAGACACTGGAGATTCAGAAGTCCGCGTCCACCTTGACGGCGTGAAATATATAATCGCGGAATTGACGAATTGATATGCAAGCTTTTATGCATATGCATGATCTTACGTGTAATGACATCAAGGGCCTTAAGCTCGTTCTTCGTCCATTGAACTACCCCTAACGAGTAGAGTAGAACCGGGACGGCAAGCATGTTAGTCGCAGATACCTTGTTCAACGCCGACAGATTGGAAGACCAAATCTGTCGAAGAAGATGCTTGTATCTGCTTCGGAGAGACTCCTTCACTGATGTTACGTCCTGAATGCGGTTTTGAGGCACGCCCAGGTATGTATAGGTCTCTCCAGTATTAAGATGTCTGATAACACTTACATCCACAAGCTCCGGGTCCTTGGGAACGCCAGTAATCTTTCCTTTCTTCAGATAAATTTTGGCACACTTGTCCAAGCCAAAGTCCATCTCAATCTCTCATGTGTAGTTCTTGACAATATTTATAGCAGTTTGAAGTTTGCTTCTACCAGAGGCATAGATCTTCAGGTCATCCATATAAAATAAATGAGTGACCTTATGCTCGCGCTGATTAGTACCGCCACAGAGGTATCCAGGAGAATTTCGTAGTGCGAGAGATAGAGGCAAAAGTGTGATGAAAAAAAGCAAAGGGCTCATGGTATCACCTTGAAAGACGCCCCTCTGGAAGGTGACGTTGTTTGTTGTCACACGATAATTTCCAGATGAGATAGTGAATCTAGTTTTCCAAAGAGGCATCAATCTCTCTATGCATCTCACTATGTGTGGATGTACCTTCAAGCTTTCCAACAGACAGATGATAAGTCTATGAGAGGTTGAATCAAAAGCTTTCCGGTAGTCAATCCAGGCCATTGACAGGACGCGCTGATGGGCTGCAGCGTCTTTACAGACACATCTGTCAATTAGCAGGTTCTCTCGACAGCCTGCTACACCTTTTTTCGAGCCACGTTGTTCGTACATCTCTCGCCATACAGGCTCAATTCGTCGAACAATCCTGTTGTTGAGGACAGCTGTAAAGATCTTATGCAGCGTGTTCAAACAAGTTATTGGCCTGTGATTCTCTGGGTTGGACAAGTTGCCTTTTTTTGGCAGGAGTATAGTGCGTCCTAACACCAGCCACTGCGGAATGGGCGTCTCCGACTTTAAATATGAGGTGAATATGCGGGCCAACTGTTGGTGTGTAAAAGTAAACTTCTTCCACCAAAAGTTCTTGATACAATCTGGTCCACCAGCGGAAAAGTTCTTCGTGCCTCTAAGTACTTTTTTTACCTCTTCGGCAGTGATTGATGGACATTCCTCCTCAGATTTTATAAGGTTGTCGCAAAACTCCTTGAAGCGGATGATATTTTCAGTATCTTCTTTCAACTCTAGTGTTTTCGGGATCTTGTACACCTCTCTCCAAAAAGTCTCTACCTCCTTGGGCTTGGGTGGATTTTTTACAGAAACAGGTAGATCGCTGAAGAGGCGCGATGGGTCAGCGAGAAACAGTTGATTCTCCCTGATCCATCTCTCCCTCTTCTGTATTCTCCTCCTTGCGTCAGATAACAGCCGTATTTTGTCAACAATATGCTGCTTGATTGTCAGCAGCCTTGACTTATTTAGTGTGTGATTCAAGATCCTTAGTTCTTGGGCGAACTTTCGAACCCTTTCCGTAAACGGTCTACCAGATGTTATGTAGTCAATCACACATTGAACACGGGACGCATTCTGTCTTGCCCATCGAGTCTTCTTGTTCAGTTGATGCAAGCGTCTTTTGGTCTTTTGATCCATCGTTGGTTTCAGCCTTCGATTTGAATCAGCCAAAGTTCTCGCAGCACTATAAACTGAGCAATTGATGGTTCAGAGGTCGGACTCTTGCGAGATATCTCCACGAAGGAAGGCATCCATTTCAGCCAGATCTTGGGGCTTAGGAGGAACTTGCATGTTAATGTTCCTTCTAGCAATGAAATTGCGATCATCTCTCAGAAGGTGCCGGCTTTCTGCGGTTGGTCTCAATGTCGCTTCCTCATCTTCGTTTGCAGCTTCATAAAGCAGCGGTTGTGGAAGCGCTCAGCGTACATATCCATTTTTCCGGAGGTAGTCGGCTTGATTTCGCAAAGACTGATGCGAAACGTGCTGAAGCTCTGGGTGTTTCTGGCACCACAGAGTGTGCATACGCGCCATAAAGCCTCCGCGAACAGGGATAATGCTGGCATCGTAGCAGTCTAGCACGTCATCCCTGAGTCGATCCGTCCACTCAATGTGGGCGTTTCGCCGGTTCGTCGTCGTGTTTCCATCTAAATTATTTTCAGCACCCCGAACTCTAGGCTGATCGGCATTGTTTGCCGACCCATTGTCGGGTGCTTTGCGCGTTCGATTGTCTTGAACCGCATCTACAACATTTTGGTGTTTTGGTGGTTTCATTGTTGTTCCCACGAGCAGCTATGGAAAGGGTTAGTCCGTCCTTGTAGAGCCCCGCGTGCAAGGATAAGGCTGATACTCTGAGAGGTCGCCCGGTATCCCAGAGTCACCGTTTGAGACACCTAACCCAGGTGCCATTCAGCTTTCGGCACGGTTGTTACGCCTTCGCTTAGGAGTTATTCCTTTGGGACCATCCCTGGACAATTGTCCGCGACTCCTTATTAATTATTGTAACCATATTCAGCAGAAACCCTTGGTACAGGAACCCTATATCCGCAGTCCGAGGACGCGTTCGGTGGCTTTGTCATAGGCCCTTCGGTTCTATTCCAAAGGAATCGACACCGAAACCGAATATATATATATATATATATATATATATATATATATATATATATAT